>JAVTVY010008108.1:0-44583 GCA_036873755.1 Hanleya hanleyi | reverse complement strand
TATGTCACCTTACATGAATCACAACTTGACCGCTGTGTGCCTGGGGTAACGTGTAGCGTACTATAGGGGCAATATAATAACTGTCGCGGGCACAATCTCATGTGAATTGGTTGGATATACATGTAATCGCATCTAACAGAAACTTAGAAACAATTGTTGAATAACATTTGATAAGAGCCTGGAATATGAGCAACACAAATCACTGTTGTCTCCGCTATGGTTATCCAGTATCTAGATCTATAATTTCAACACACGGATAAAAAAAAATCAAAATTGTCCGTGGGCTCTGTACGGATGTTGAACTTGGTGCAAGGATCTGACGGATGGATAATGTCATGTTCCATTATGTCTCGTAATGCTCTTCTTTAGTTGTTTCCAATATATTCTAAATATTCAGAACATTTTCCTTGTTTGAGTCTGTTAAACATTCCATCAGACGACTGAATGATGAAATTGATAACGTTAATAACGGTGAACTGACATGCTGTTGACGTTTTTATCTGAGTACATTGTTTATTATTGATCTTAGCTTAGAAGTGCAGACGATCAATAAGTAGTGTAGTCGATCAATAAGTCGTGTAGACGATCAATAAGTAGTGTAGTCGATCAGTAAGTACTGTAGTCGATCAATAAGTAGTATAGTCGATCAATAAGTAGTGTAGACGATCAATATGTAGTGTAGACCATCAATAAGTAGTGTAGACCATCAATAAGTAGTGTAGATGATCAATAAGTAGTGTAGACGATCAGTCAGTAGTGTAGACGATCAATAAGTAGTGTAGACGATCAATATGTAGTGTAGACGACCAACAAGTAGTGTAGACGTTCAATATGTAGTGTAGACGATCAATAAGTAGTGTAGACGATCAATAAGTAGTGTAGACGATCAATAAGTAGTGGAGATGATCAATAAGTAGTGTAGTCGATCAACAAGTAGTGTAGACCATCAATAAGTAGTGTAGTCGATCAATAAGTAGTGTAGACGATCAATAAGTAGTGTAGACGATCAATATGTAGTGTAGACGATCAATAAATAGTGTAGACGATCAATAAGTAGTGTAGACCATCAATAAGTAGTGTAGACGATCAATAAGTAGTGTAGGCGATCAATATGTAGTGTAGACGATCAATATGTAGTGTAGACGAACAATAAGTAGTGTAGACGATCAATAAGTAGTGTAGACGATCAATAAGTAGTGTAGACCATCAATAAGTAGTGTAGACGATCAGTCAGTAATGTAGACGATCAATAAGTAGTGTAGTCGATCAATAAGTACTGTAGTCGATCTATAAGTAGTGTAGGCGATCAATAACTAGTGTAGAAGGAGGGGTGATGACATCACATACTCTCTAAGAACTACTGTGTACAATTGTGCACATCCACATAAAATTGTGTACCACTGATACACATTTTGTGAATTTTACATACACAGTATGTGAATCACTGGTACATAATTTTATGAGGATGTGCATATTTAGCACAGTACTGTGTATCATTGAACGACGGTGGCTTTTAGAGAAGTGTTTGAGAACACACGCAAAATATGTTTTAGCTTGATATTATCAGAACTGCGAGCACAGAATATAGTGAACTTCGAAGCTGACCAATAAAACAGTTCGTGAAGAGAAAATTATTTCAGAGGTTTTGGAGAAATAGCATCGAATACCAGATTATCCCATAATCTCCATCGCCAGAGTCATCAACTGGAATATCGTGCCCGTGCCACATAAACGATAACGCCAGATGTGGCAGTAACACCCGCGTAATTGTGATACTCCAAATATTAAACATGAATTCTTCAAAGGAACACCTGAGCGACGATAATATGTCAAAAGCATGATGAAATATGCGAAACCATTCAATTGACAGATCTCCAAATCTTGAAGTACTGACTTGCAATTAAAATATTAAGATTGCTACCATGTCTTGTAACAACCATTTGTCCAATGAAACTAATGATATGGCGCACAATTCATCATTTCTGGAAAGTTTTTGAAGATCGGAGGCGCTTCTCATTAAGAGTCGTAATGTCGATACTTTCTAAGCTCCAAATAGGATATATCGGACAGCACTGGTATCTCCAGATTAGATTATAGATTTATCTACCTTCTGATAGCGAAGCTGTTCACTGGAATGTCAAGAGACTAAATTAAGGGCACACAGATATACAGTGAATCTTTGGAATTACAAGCGTCTAGTCCGTCATTCATAATCCAGCCGTCGTCCATTAGAGAATATCCGCGTCCATAATCCAAAGACCTATTCCATTTCCATATAACAGTATTAGCACCAAATTCAAAAAGACAAAAGTATACATAAACATAGGCTTGTTTCCTGCAAGAGAGAAGCGGTCAACAGTTTTCAATGATGCCGGCAAGACATCATGATGTTCCAAAATATCAAATCCGTATCGCTGATCAGTATTCTTAATTCAGAATACCGATACCTGTTTAAACCCACCCATCTCTATTTAAATACCGGCATTATCTCCGTCGTGATATGACTGAAAAAAATGTTGAAAACGACGTTAAATCCTACAGCGTCACTCACCCTTACCGGCATTCTCCATGGTCCCAATACTTTAACTGAAGGTATTTTGAATTTTCGTAAACAAGAACCCTGTCAAAACCTAGACTATAATCTTTTCCAAAAATGGTCGGTTTATGTAGATTTCTTTGTAATTTGTTTTACGCCCAACAGTTTCTACATAAGCAAAGACGTTATAGTTGTTCATGGGAAATTAAACCGTGCGTAACCGAACGAAGCTATTAGAACCACAAATCAACACAGATATATCTCTTGTGTATTCATGAGGCGAACATTCTGTTATTCAGTACTGGTGGGCAGGCTAGAAATTTCCGGCTCCTATTTTGTAACCCAGCTAGGATACTTTCTTGGGGATACTTTTCTACAATAGAAAGGGAGAGCAGAAGGGAAACTAATCCCCAGTATACTCTTAGCCATCACACCGGTAACAAATGAGCGGAGAAATCGTAAGCTTATGCTGTCGCTAATAATAACTGCGTACCGGTAGATGTTTTTTGAAAGACGAGTTGATAAATGACGAAGGAACCGTTTTGTTTCATTTGTCTCTTGTTTTCGAGGTCCAATTAATCACAAGAATATAAGATATACCCCTGATGTCCAATTGTTCAATTCCAAAATTCCGATCTGACGTTTTCAAAAAAAACATCCGCTCTTTTCTCATTAATCTCTTCATTACGCATCCGTCTATCTCAGGATCTTCCCTGTCCAATGGGCAACAGCTTGTAAATCATGAAATATTGAATCATAGTGTGCACAGGAACTGTTTGATTTTATTAGAAATACGATATAGTATTCTTCGCTTCCCGGACTTTCTGGACGGAGTAAAATCTCTTTGACCTATAGCTAGACCAGTCATTAAGAATCTATCGTAGTTTGGGGGCCAATGGTCAGAATAGCTCTCTCGTTTGACATTTTCAAGGTCTAAAGCCGAGCAGCAAATACACAAAATCTCGTCCACAGCAAAATGAAGATATCTTTTATGGACAATATTGATGAGTGGGCGATATTTCATGTGATGCATAATTCATCATTTCCTCGATTACGATCATCTTTATGATCGCGTTATATCCGGTAAAATACGATGACTCAATTCATTGGGGATAGGGGGCATTAAAACTGCAGACACGGGAGTTCACTTGACATCCGATAAACATCATAGCTACTGTGGCTGAACGCAACATTAAAATTAATTCTCTCTCTCTCTCTTATAGCCACAGTAAAGAAACCTTACATTATTCATATCATTTCAACGCATCCAACCAGATTTCTTCCGCGTTCTTAAGGATGAAAATCGTTGTTCTCTGGTGGAAACCGTTTGAAATATTACACCTGTGTCATAATCATCACAGCAATCTGGATGATATTTTATTATTGACAAATAATAATTCCTTATCTCCTTACTTTCCCTTTCTCACAAATGGATGTCTGATAGCTTTAGAAATATATCTTGGACCACTATGAAGCCTTACGAATTTGTGAATATGAAGCGAAAAAAGAACATTAAAGGGGGGGGGGGCGAGTGTCACGATTGTGATTGACAGTTTATCTTGTATGGCAGAGATAGAGCTATGTTGCCCCGCTTGTGGTGGAGTTTGATGCACGACTTAGGTCACTGTGTGCGGTGAAGTGTAACGCGGGAAGTAATTATGCTAATCTGGAAACCCGGCCGGCACTCTGTCTTTAGATTATTAACCAAATGTAGATAGAGCGTTGATGTCTTACGATTGGTTGTATTTGTGAGACGTAGATTCTCTTATGTGCTGTACTCGAAGACAGCTGATTTAATTCATTCTAAGCTGACACTTTAGTGTGAACACACGCTGTGGGCCCGGAGTCTGTTGAGATCCGAGCGGCCACATATATATGTGGTGAACTATGCATGACCAATCCAATCTGTGATTTGATTATAGGTAATATACCAGGTGCATTAGTGAACATCGACAGACAACTTGAGACTAATGAGAACGTAGTAAGTCGTGAAATATGATGTGTCCGAGGTTGTAGATACAACCGACGTCCAAGCAGAACGCGGGTTGGAAGTGGCTAATGCGGTACAAACGCGCAGTCAAACAGTTAAGGGGAGAAAACTTTTGCAACCCCTTAAGGTGCCAAAAATAGAAATACCAAATATGACTCGTGTGAGTGTTATTGCAAAACAGCATGAAGACATTACACTAAAGAAACTTCACGGTTACGCCAAAGATGGCGATGATCCGAAACCGATTGGAGCGGGTATGGAACGCTTCGGGTATAAAAATGAGGTTCTGTATCGTTTGTATGCTAGACCTCCGGACTCGCCCGAACTGAAGCAGTTAGTGGTACCGACCGATGTACGACAAGTAGTATTAAAACTAGGTCACGACGCCGTTATGGCTGGTCATCTTGGGTCTCGGAAGACTCTTGATCGTGTTCTGAGTAATTTTTATTGGCCTGGAGTGACATCAGAAGTTGATCGGTTCTGCAGATCGTGCGATATGTGTCAAAAGACTGTGTCAAAGGGGAAAGTTTCCAAAGTCCCAGTGGAGAAAATGCCACCAATTGACACGCCTTTTTGTAGAGTAGCCGCAGATATCGTAGGACCGATTACGCCTCGAACTGAACGTGGAAATAAATATATTCTTACAGTTGTGGATTATGCGACGCGCTATCCGGAAGCTGTAGCTCTACCGGATATAACTACAGAGAGATTAGCAGAAGCACTCTGGTCTATATTTGCGCGAGTAGGATTACCCCAAGAAATTCTCACCGACAATGGCAGTAATTTTACTTCCGATAAGATGGCGGAATTTTGCCGATTACTTTCTATTGATCAACTTAGAACAACACCGTACCACGCAATGTGTAACGGATTAGTTGAACGCTTTGATGACACAATCAAGGGATGCTCAAAAAGCTGTGCGCGGAACGCCCTGCGGATTGGGATCGGTACATCGAACCACTGTTGTTCGCTTTTCGCGCAAGAGAGCCTGCAATTTTCCCCGTTTGAATTACTGTATGGTCGCAGCGTACGCGGACCACTGGCGATCCTGCGTAAGCTTTGGACCAAAAAGGTCGATGACGAAAAAGTCCGAACGACATATGAGTATGTGGTTGATTTGCGCAACAGACTGGAAGATAGCATGCAGTTAGCCAAAGAGAATTTGAGCGCTGCGCAAACCCGGTATAAGCGGAACTATGACAAGAAAGCTAGAGAACGTACACTGAGTCCCGGTAATCTGGTCCTCGTTTTGCTACCCAGTAATACCAATAAATTATTAATGCAGTGGAAAGGGCCGTATTCAGTCTTAGAAAAGATTGAAACTAACGAATATCGCATTAAAATGGGGAAGAAAAAGAAAATCTTCCATGTTAATATGCTCAAGCGGTACGTTGAACGTGACAAAATCGTCACTATGGGACTCGTAGCGGCGATTGATCAAGATCCTACCGAGTCTGAAGAGTTCGGTAATGAAACGTTGCTTAGTGACTATCCTTCGCCAAAAGCCGAAACTTACTTGCATGTTAATATTTGCGAGGATTTGTTGGAAGAGCAAGCAGTTGAGTTGCGCGCTCTGATTCGCGAGTATCGTCACATCTTTTCACACAAACCCGGACTGACGAGATTAGCAGAGCATGATATTGTACTTACATCAGAAGAGCCAATCACGGTAAGACCGTACGCTGTTCCGCATACTTTACTGGACACGGTAAAAACAGAAGTCCAGGAAATGGTCGATATGGGGATTATTGAGCCTGCAAATTCTCCTTACAGGTCGCCTTTGCTTATGGTGAAGAAAAAAGATTTAACATTGAGGCCTGTAATTGACTTCCGGCGGCTGAACAAAACAGTGTTCGACGCCGAGCCGATGTCTAATTCCGAGGAAATTTTCGCCAAAGTTACGAAGTGCAAATTTTTGTCGAAATTGGATTTTTGTAAGGGTTATTGGCAAATCCCTTTGACTGAACAGGCTAAAGATCTTACCGCCTTCTACACTCCGTTTGGCCTATACAGATTTACGCGCATGCCCTTTGACCTAGTTAACGCCGGATGTTCATATAACCGCATGATGCGAAAACTGTTGCCCGATATGACTGATGTTGATAGCTTTGTGGACGATGTTCTTGTTCATACGGAGACGTGGGAGGAGCATCTCGCGCGATTGCGCTAGACGTTCGTACGAATTAAGGAAGCTAAACTCACAGTCAGACCTTCCAAATGTTATTTTGGGTACAACAAGTTAGAGTATGTAGGACATTTGGTAGGACAGGGTATTCTTAGCACCCTTGAGGAAAAGATCCAGCGGATAAAATTAGCTCCCCGTCCTCAAACCAAGAAAGAGTTACGTTCCTTTTTGGGACTCGCTGGTTATTACCAGAGGTATGTACCGAATTATTCTACAATTGCATCACCGTTGACAGATCTTACTGGCAAGGGAAAACCGAACAAACTAGTTTGGGAACCAAAGCATGATGTGGCCCTTAACACCTTGAAAGATAGGTTGTCTAGTTCTCTCAAATTTCATTCTTAAGGAAGGGGTGATGTTACGATTGTGATTGACAGTTTATCTTGTATGGCAGGGATAGAGCTATGTTGCCCCGCTTGCGGTGGAGTTTGATACACGACTTAGGTCACTGTGTGCGGTGAAGTATAACGCGGGAAGCAATTATGCTAATCTGGAAACCCGGCCGGCACTCTGTCTTTAGATTATTAACCAAATGTAGATAGAGCGTTGATGTCTTACGATTGGTTGTATTTGTGAGACGTAGATTCTCTTATGTGCTGTACGCGAAGACAGCTGATTTAATCCATTCTAAGCTGGCACTTTAGTGTGAACACACGCTGTGGGCCTGGAGTCTGTTGAGATCCGAGCGGCCACATATATATGTGGTGAACTATGTATTCCCAGGTATGTAGATCTGTAAATATAGCTGGTTATTTTACTAAATTAATTGAGAATCCACAGTAGACAGGAAAAGGTGATAATATTTGTGTATAATTTTGTGTGGTTTTATATACAGATTATAGGCCTAAATATTGTGTATCGGAAGCTCTTGCGTAATACTAATGCGTAATACCGATAAAAGATATCAATATGGATATTGTATTAACATATATCTATATTTGATGTAGTTGTAAATATAAAGAGTACACAATGGTACCGTAGGCATTTATATATATTCCCAGCTGACGTATTCCTAATTGAGAGACTGCCGAATTTCCTGTTCCGATTGACGATGGTCAGGATATTAATAATGATTGGGGATGACCAGGGCAACGGTAATCAATAAACCAACATCACCGCCTGTCACCGTTTATCAACGCCCGGCCACGTTTAACCACGCCCGGCCACGTTTAACAACGCCCGGCCACGTTTAACATCGTCCCTGTGCTGTAATGGAAATTGGTCGAGACTGCCTTGGACATCGTCCGTCAAGAACTGTGCATTATGTGACAAGTGAACTGTTCCTGTTAAACACGGACAATACAATGGCAAGTGAACTATTTCCTTTATGGTAACCCGTAATATTAATTGCGGAGAGTAACTCGGACTGATCCAGTGCAGGTTATATCATTCACCGTTCATGTTAAGTTTTATTATTATTGATGTTATAATTTGTTATCAGTAAAATAGAAAACTCCACAAAAGTCTTTGTTATTCTTGTTCGTTATCATGCCCACCGAGCATATTTCTATTATGGTTGTATTCAACCCGTGACAGGGAGAGAGAACATTAGATTTAACGTCGCGTTCAGCTTTTTAGCGATGAAGGTGACACGGTTAGTCACCACTTCAACGCCAATCTAAAAGTGATCATCACAAAACATAATAGAACTGGTATATACATTGAAATGCATTTCATAAACAGATTTATCTCAACTAAAATCGAATATTCTCTCAAAAGATCTTCTGATCTAAGCTCGGTAAAAGGAAACTCACATAACCTTAAAATCTATAGCTGGTGAAAGAATGTTTGACTGTAGCATGGAATCCACATCCGGGCTGGTTCGTTTTATAATCAAGAAGGACTGTCGGAGAAATTCGAATAAAAGAAAATCGTACTGATTGATATCCAAAGTATTCGCATCATATCCGAATTTCCTTGTTTCATCCGTCGAATAATTTTCTCGATTTTTTCCTTCGCTGCAACGAATGATCAAATGCTGGTGATGCGGTTGGCAAGTATGATTTTTTTTTCTATTCAACTGCAAATTTGATTTCAAATCACTGTTCGTTAACAGGCTTTTTCGGGGGACTATTTGCGAAGCTTTATATCAACACATATCACGAATCGTTAGATTCTTGGTATGTGCTTTAGAATAGGTTAACCAGAAGACTATACTGTGAAGTCATGTGGCTCTGTCAGTATGTCGGCACCTCTTCCCACCTCCCTTATATGTGTTGTAATTTTTATCTCTATATGGCGAGATTCTGCTGGTGGACGTTTCGTCCCCGAGGCCCGCCCCCTGTACAGATTTTTTGGTCTTTGATATATGTTGGCATTTGTGGGAAGTTGATGCTGGGTTGACATCGGGCCTTACAGTCTAGTCATTTGTGTTAAATGCCGTCATTTTCATCTGACGACGATACAGATCATCAATCCCCAGTGTACGATTGTCACAGCGACACAGCTCACCAATTACCAATATACGAGTTGTCAGAGCATTTCCATCATAACTCTCTAGATTTGTATCTAATACCGCTTATGCCGGTGTTAGGGGCCGTGTGGTCATGTCATCGAAGTTGCCACATGAACAGGTACAATAAAAGCGTATCTGAGATACAACACATATCACGAATCGTTAGATTCTTGGTATGTGCTTTAGAATAGGTTAATCAGAAGACTATACTGTGAAGTCATGGGGCTCTGCCAGTATGTCGGCACCTCTTCCCACTTCCCTTATATGTGTTGTAATTATGAATGCTTTCAGCTGGCAGAGAAAACGACAAAATCTTCACTTCAATCGTACAAGCGCAGATAGCTTAAAATTGCGACGGTCAACATATGTCAAGAAGTTTATCTCTTTGTTGCGCTTGAAATAAACTACTTCCTGCCGAAAGATAAACGTCTAAATTTAATTAGGGAATCAGCTAAATTCAGTTTTGTTAATACTGCCGAGCGTGAAAATCTTTGGTAGTCAGTTACAAGTTGTCGAGCTGATTTTAGTTGCAGAATACAGCAGAAATAAACATTTCACCTCTCTAAGTGAAAATAGGATCGTACTCAAGAAATTTTTGGGATTAACTAACAACCGTCATTATAAAACTACGTGCGTTTGAGGATATACACGACTGAGGATCCAAATCAGTGGAATATCTTGCAAAACAAATTGTTGCGCGCGATTGTCCATGAAAACAACCCACTCCAAGAGACTGCATCCTGGAATATTTTGCTTGCGGGAAAAAAGACTAGCACAGAGTTAAATTCGTCTGCGGTTTGTGCAATATGAACATCCTCGAAGCAAACACAACTACATATTCCCCTCAAAACAAATCAATATTTTCATTATATCTATGGACAATACCATGTCATGAGAAAGAAGACGGTACCATAAGGCGGAATTTTGGCGTATACGTGGTGCAGTTGAAATCGAAAAAATAAAGTATCATTGTGTTAAGGCAGGACGTTCATTTCTAGAGGTTGAAAGTTTTTTCTATTTCAGTATTTTTTTATCAGGTTAAAAGAAGATGAAGAAAATGGGGGTCACCATACCATATGGCAGCCAAATTCATGTATACCACTTAAAAGCTATAACACTGAATACATACATAACTTCCCAAGGTCAAATTTTCCCCATTTGGCTTTATAATACTAAACACATATAGTTCTTGTTGAATATGTAATAAAACCAGGGGGACACCAAACTTTCTTGGAAAATATTAGCAGTGTAACAGATAAACTGAGCTCTTCCAGTCCTATTTACAAGACGGGGTGGGGGCTGGAAATCGGGGTGGAGGTAGGGAATATTATCGGAGATTCATTCATTAGCCATTTATATGTTTCCATTCTGTTGAAATTAACAAAGAGTAAATGTTGGGGGGGGGGAGGTGTCAGAGGCATAATTTTCCACTTCGGGAGCACTTCGCAACCTCCAACAGTTGAATCGAAAATGCCAACTGTTTGGTCCGTTCTATCACATTATCAACCACCAGTAAAACGCATAAATAGTTCTATTCTGTCTTTTGTTGATTTATATCGCATTTTAAGATATCTGGGTACTTTTGTTAGGTAATTCAGCTTGTTTTGAACAATTTGACAAGTCACCATGTTGTGGCCTATAAGAGCAGGAAATAAACGTCATCTACTCCCTTAATGTAACGGCAAGACAAAAATGTGAAAGTTCTAGCTCGTTTGCGTTATAATTATATTTATGACATGAAATTGAAATCCACAGCATGTGCTACTTCGTGAAAAAAATGGTCTAAATCAAGTCATTCAAACACACATTTAGACACATTTAACATGGTGATGTGCGGTGTTGCTGGAAAATTGAGTTGGTCCGTGGAGTTCCTCTGTGTCTAATTTTGTGTCTGAATGACTCGACTACAATTCATCGAAACGAAAATTGTCGCGATTGTTCTAGGCGGCATATCCATGGTCACGTCAGCAATCTCACACAACTACAACTTAATGCCTGTGTCGACGTCATGTGGATGCCGTCATGTCTAATTCTATTCCGACACTGACGTCAGGGGTCAGATGTTACGGATTCAATAAGTTTTTCACCATATATGTTTTATTGTTTGAAATAATCCACTTTATGTCATATTATAAAAAATATAAACTTGTTTACACAGATTCTCTATATGTTTTCATGCAAAGTGTGTAGGGGTATTTCACAGGACCGTTACACATGTAGTCAGTCTCAAATTCAAGACGGCCATCAAGTTTTCTGAAATTCCGTGAGAGTAACATACACATGTACATGTAACAGGTGCAGAATGAAGTATATTTATCTCGGGTCTAACTTTCATGAGAAAACGGGAGAAATTGATCATCAAAAATAAATAGCATGGCATAGCGGGACAGAACAATATTAGTCAGAGAAATTTCAAAATTGTCTCTGCTTCTTCGACGTTCAGACTCTGGCCGTATGAGCCCATGTACTTCAAGATCCTCATGTTGCTCATATGAACAGCCACAATCAAAGCGTGACTGAGATACACCATTCTCTAGATAACGACGTTAGAACGATTATTATGGATTAAGAATACTGATCAGCGATACGGATTTTATATTTTTGTATTTTTGGAACATCATGATGTCTTGTCGGCATCATTGAAAACTGTTGACCGCTTCTCTCTTGCAGGAAATTAGCCTATGTTTATGTATACTATGATTGTCTTTTTCGAATTTGGCGCTAATACTGTTATATGGATATGGAATAGGTCTTTGGATTATGGACGCGGATATTCTTTAATGGACGACGGCCGAATTATGAATGACGGACTAGACGCTTGTATGTACAATGTACTCGTCCATTATGATAACTCTGATGACTTAGCATGTTTCAATTCTGAAAACAGACGTAGTTTGAGGCTGATGACATCTTTAAGCTTTTGGAAGTAGCTGTCAGACAAATCATATAGATAGAACAACCTGTAGACTGGATTAGACCCTCATGCTGGTGACTACTGCAGGTGACTCCATTGTAATTAAAGTTATTAAATATCTTCCAACGTTTGAACAAATATGCAGACTTGTGCTCTATTTAACACACAGACCGGTGTCTAATTGAGTCTTCGCATTTTTATATCAGACAAATATGTTCATCTGAGCGACATGGACTTGAGAAATCTCTTAGTCTTTACGTTGATATATTGTATTGATGACGACTCGCTTCGCAATTTTTCATGGCGCAGAAATCAATATGTCAGCGTCGTGAGCTGCATCATCGAATAGGACTGTATGAAAGATAATACAGATCTCGTGTGGAGTACATTAATTAATCATATCAATAAATGGCGTTAATGTAATATCTCATGTACATTGTTCTGGTTTACACGGAGATTAAAGACCGGCATTGACCGGCGGAGCTAGCCCGGATACATTGCCTAATGCAATATTTTGAAAGATTGATATATTTCCCAGCAATAACATATCTGAAGCTATGTCTTCTCTTCGCAGTGTAACCGTTTGTGTACATTCCCTAAAGATAGAATCGCTATATGGAATGCTTTATTTGTCTGCCCTGAAGATATGATGGAATATAGTATCACATCAAATATAACGAGATTCACCTATCAAGAAGAAATTACAAATGGAACGTTTTGCCCCCGGCTGAGTAAGGGATATTTTGCATTGTATAGCCCGTTATTTTATGGTCGTTTATCAGATTATCTTCTGTCTAATAGTCATAAAGCCAATTAGCCCAATTGGCACTGTGAGCCTATCACAATAGTCTATATTTTTTATGTGCAAAACACACACAAACTATCAGAACATCTATGTAGGCCTATATTAGACTTACAAACCATTTGCACTTAAAGCTTGTCACAGATCAGCCAACTTTCTGATGTGTCTGGAGCTCTACGGCCAGCTGGAGGACTTCTGTTGAAATGTTTCGTACTTCGGGGCTTTAGTCCTTGCCAACGTACGGAAGCGTATTAGTGCCAGCGTGAAAAAAAAAATTCCGAGATTTATCTCCTAATTAGGAGATAATTATCTCCTAATTAGGAGATAATTATCTCCTAATTAGGAGATAATTATCTCCTAATTAGGAGATAATAAGTCCTAATTAGGAGATAATTATCTCCTAATTAGGAGATAATTATCTCCTAATTAGGAGATAATAAGTCCTAATTAGGAGATAATATGTCCTAATTTATTATCTCCTAATTAGGAGATAATTATCTCCTAATTAGGAGATAAATCTCGGAATTTTTTTTTTCACACTGGCACTAATACGCTTCCGTACCAACGTCATGTACGAGTCACTATTTTAGACGTTTTTGAGAGGTTATATTCGTGTAATTTCCAAGATAATGGACCTTTCGAGATGAGACAGCTTGAAACATCAGACATCTGTTACTGAAAACTGATCTTTGACATATTTTCTATGTCTATCGGCGCTTCCATCTTCGCGTTCAGAGCAGTGGGAGATCAACAGAATAAGCATGTCGATAGTACCAGTGAGGGAGCTATTCTGGGCACTTCAGAATCAAATGGTGTTATTTATTCAACTGAAGCTATAATAGATCAGATAAGTCATGAAGTAATTATCCATGTACTGTTCATGTCACCGCCATATGTTTATGAAGTTAAAATAACGTTTATCGCGAAAAATCAAAGGATATTTCAGATACCCCCACGACACCAAACAAATCAGCAAGTGCCATCGACAATGCTCCTTGTGCATTTAAATCAGTACCAATTACCAAGATTGATACCAAGAAATGCAGAAGAGTATCTCCTTGATAAATTCAAGGTATTTTAAACATATTCAACATGTGCGCTCAGAAAATTGGATTCCCCGTCAAAATGTAAGGAGAAAAATAGTTGATTTTTTGATAGAAAAAAATGGTCTGGATGGCTGAAATTTTGAACACTGATGTGTTTCAACTTCTCAAACATGTGTAAAATTGTCCATATCCATGGACGCATTTATCATTTAGTGGTGTGTGACCTTACATGAATTACAACTTGACCGATGTGTGTCTGGGGTAACTTACTATAATATGTGGCCAATATAATAACTGTCGTGGGCACAATCTCATTTGAATTGGTTGCATATACATGTAATCGCATCTAAAAGAAACTTAGAAACAATTGTTGAATAACATTTGATAAGAGCCTGGAATATGAGCAACACAAATCACTGTTGTCTCAGCTATGGTTATCCAGTATCTAGATCTATAATTTCAACACACGGATAAAAAAAAATCAAAATTGTCCGTGGGCTCTGTACGGATGTTGATCTTGGTGCAAGGATCTGACGGATGGAAAATGTCATGTCCCATTATGTCTCGTAATGCTCTTCTTTAGTTGTTTCCAATATATTCCAAATATTCAGAACATTTTCTTTGTTTGAGTCTGCTAAACATTCAATCAGACGACCGAATGATGAATGATAACGTTAATAACGGCGAACTGACTTGCTGCTGTCCTTTTTATGTGTGAGTACATTGTTTATTACTGATCTTAGCTTAGCAGTGTAGCCGACCAATAAGTAGTGTAGACGATCAATAAGTAGTGTAGACGACCAATAAGTAGTGTAGCCGATCAATAAGTAGTGTAGACGATCAATAAGTAGTGTAGTCGATCAATAAGTAGAGTAGACGATCAATAAGTAGTGTAGACGATCAATAAGTAGTGTAGTCGATCAATAAGTAGTGTAGACGATCAATAAGTAGTGTAGACGATCAATAAGTAGTGTAGACGATGAGGGTGATGATATCACATTCTCTCTAAGAGCTACTGTGTACAATTGTGCGCATCCACATTGAATTGTGTACCACTGGTACGCATTTTGTGAATTGTACATACACAGTATGGGAATCACTGGTACACAATTTTATGAGGATGTGCGTTGTTACCACAGTAAGGTGTATCGTTGAACCACGGTGGTTTTTAGAGAACTGTTTGAGAACACACACAAAATATGTTTTATCTTGATATTACCAGAACTGCGAGTACAGAATATAGTGAAATCCGAAGCTGACATATAAAACATAGTTCGTGAAGAGCAAATTATTTCAGAGGTTTTCGAGAAATTGCATCGAATACCAGATTATCCCATAATCTCCATCACCAGGGTCATCGAGCGATGATATCCAAGCAGGATTCCTGCACACCGTTGTTTCGTAGTATATGCCAGATATTTTGTTTTGAATTGGAACAAGATTTTGAAAAAAAAATCTGTATTCAATAGCTGACTGTTGTGTGACTGTTATGTCTGACTTGTATATTCATCCTTGTAATTCTGGATTGGAATTGGCGATTAGCATTAACGGCATTGTATACTGCCACATAAGCGAGAACGCCAGATGTGGCAATAACGACCGCGTAATTGTGATACTCCAAATATTAAATATCAATTCCTCAAGTTTGACTTCTTCAAAGGAACATCTGAGCGACGATAATATGTCAAAAGCATGATGAAATATGCGAAATTATTCAATTGACCGATCTCCAAATCTTGAAGTACTGACTTGTAATTAAAATATTACAATTGCTACTGTGTCCTCTAACAACCATTTGTCCAATGAAACTAATGATTTGGCGCACAATTCATCATTTCTAGAAAGTTTTTGAAGATCGGAGGCGCTTCTCATTAAGAGTCGTAATGTCGATACTTTCTAAGCTCCAAATAGAATATATCGGGCAGTACTGGTATCTCCAGATTAGGTTATAGATTTATCTACCTTCTGATAGCGAAGCTGTTCACTGGAAGGCCAAGAGACTAAATTAAGGGCACTCAGATATACAGTGAACCTTTGGAATACCGACACCTGTTTAACCTGACAAATCTCTATCTAAATACCGCCATTATCTTCGTCGTGATCATAATATGACGGGAAAAAATGTTGAAACCGACGTTAAATGTTACAGCGTCACTCACCCTTACCGGCATTCTCCTTGATCCCAACACTTGAACTGAAGGTATTTTGAATTTCCATAAACAAGAACCCTGTCAAAACCTACACTATAATCTAGTTCCTACCATGGTCGGTTATGTAGATTTCTCCATAATTTGTTTTACGCCCGGCAGTTTCTACATAAGCAAAGACGTTATAGTTGTTCATGAAGAATTTAGAACGTGGATAAGCGAACAAAAACTATTAGAACCACAAATCAATATAGACCTATCCCTTTAGTGTTCATGAGGCGAATGTACATGTTCAGGTATTTAGTACCGGTTTGGGGGTTAAGAATGTCCGTTGGCTACGAGTGTCCGGCGTCTATCTTCTAACCCAGCTAGGACATTTTTCTTCACATTGGAGATAAGTGTCCATCCTTAGTTGCAATAGAAAAGGATAGAAGGGAAACTAATTCCCAGGACCTTCTTACCTATCTCACCGGTAGCAAATGAGCGGAGACATTGTGAATTGAATTGAATTGAATTTTTATTCACCAATCAAATGAATATGTATATACAAAAAATATGGTATAAATTATTACAAAATATTTGCAAACAATATAATCTACATGCAACGCAATAAAGTGATTGGCGGGAATAAAACCCCAGGGGGCTTGTTCTATCCCTGTAGGACAAGTGGGTAGCATTTATATAAATATATATATATATATATAAATATATAGTGTATAATACACATTTCTAATTTACTTTATAATATAGGGTGATTAGTGAATATTAGCTCTCTGTTGACTTTTTAAAAAGTAATTTTATCGTTGCAGCCTTAGTTGCGATAATGGGGTTCAGATTTCCAGTAGATATATTTTTAGTTTGGATTTGAATAACGAGGTAGATTTCATACATTTGATCAGAGAAGGTAGTTTGTTCCACTCTCGAGGTCCTGTGGTTTTTGTGGTATAATATGACAAGTTTGATTTATAGATGGGTCGGTAGAGGTTCCAATTCTGGCTTCTAGTTTGGTAACGGTGTACATCTGATTGTTTCGTAAAGTAATTTTGGAAGCTTTTTGGTAGTAATTCTGGGTGGTGCATAAATTTATTCACCATCAACAGACATGCGTACATATTTAATTTGGGTAGTTGTAGAATTTTCAATTTTATAAATAATGGTAATGTATGGTCTAGCTTTTTAGATAAAGTTACCACTCGCAATGCTCGTTTTTGCAACATGATAAGCGGACTCAAATGAGTTATATATGTATTCCCCCAGAGAAGGTTACAGTAGGACAAATAAGGGAATATCATTGAGTAGTATAATATGTATAATGTTTTCTTATTTATTGAATTTCTTAAGTAATTAATGATTCCGATATTTCGTGAAATTTTATTACAGATATAATTTATGTGTGATTTCCAGTTTAGTTCCTCGCTGAAAAAGACGCCCAAAAACTTAAATTTACTGACACGTTCAATTTGATGTCCAGAAATAGCTAATTCGACATTATCAATTGATCGCTTTCGGCTATTTGGCCTAATGATAATATACTTTGTTTTCTTTATATTCAGTGATAGACGGTTACAACAGAACCAGATATGTATTTTATGTAATTCCTCAGACATGATTTTAATGGTGTCAGCAAGGTGTTCAGAAGAATATACAGTACTGGTATCATCAGCGAAGAGAATAATTTTAAGTAAGTCTGTAGATCTATTCAAGTCGTTTATGTATATAAGGAAGAGTATAGGACCTAGAATTGATCCCTGAGGAACCCCGATTTCAACAGGTAAACAATTTGACGAGCTGATTGTAAGCTGATACTGTCGCTACTGATAAATGCGTGTTTTTGAAAGACGACGTGATAAGATGAAGGAAATGTTCATCGTTTTGTTTCCTTTGTGTTTTGTTTTAGAGGTCCAATAACTCATCATCATAAAAGATATATTACAACGAATATTATGGATTAAGAATACTGATCAGCGACACGGATTTGATATTTTTGGAACATCATGATGTCTTGCCAGCATCATTAAAAACTGTTGACCGCTTCTCTCTTGCAGGAAACAAGCCTATGTTTATGTACACTATGATTGTCTTTTTGAATTTGGTGCTTATACTGTTATATGGAATATGGAATAGGTCTTTGGATTATGGACGCGGATATTCTCTGATGGACGATGGCTGAATTATGAATGACGGACCAGACGCTTGTAATATCCCTCTGGTCCAATTCATCAATTCAAAAATTCTGATCTGACATTTTGAATAAAACACGTTCGATTTTTGCTGATTAATTCTTTCATTATGCATCCGTCTATCTCAGAATCTTTCCTGTCCAAAGGGCAACAGCTTGGAAATAATGAAATATTGAATTAGAGTATGTACATGAACCGTTTGATTTTATGAGAAATACGATATAGTATTCTTCGCTTTCCGGACGGGATAAAATCTCTTTGCCCTACAGCTAGATGATTTTACATTTTAGTGATAAGCATTAATGTGGCTGTTTAATTTCATTTCAGTGTTTAGCAGTAATATGACTGTTTAAGTTCGTTGCAATGTTTACGAGGTATATACAGACGTCAGTTTGACAATTCTTTGTGAATCCACCGTAGTTTGGGGGCCAATGGTCAGAATAGCTTTCTCGATTGACATTTTCAAGCCCTAAATCCGAGCAAAAAGCAAAAAGGAGATATCTTTTATTGACAAGATTGATGAGTGGGCGATATTTCTAGTGATGTATAATTCATCATTTCCTCGATTACGCTCATCTTTATGATCACGTTATATCCGGTAAAATACGATGACTCGAATCATTGGGGATAGGGGGCATTAAAACTGCAGACACGGGAGTTCATCACTTGACATCCCATAAACATCATAGCTACTGTGGCTGAACGCAACATTACAATTAATTCTCTCTTTCTCTCTCTTTTATAGCCACAGTAAAGAAACCTTACATATCATTTCAACGCATATTCGAGATTCCTCCCGCGTTCTTAAGGTTGTAAATCGTTGTTCTCTGGTGGAAACCGTTTGAAATATTAGACTTGTGTCATAGTCATCACATCAATCTGGATGACACTTCATTATTTTTGTTATTGAAAAATAATAATTCCTGATCTCCTTACTTTCCCTTTCTCTCAAATGGATGTCTGATAGGTTTGAAAATATATCTTGGACCACTATGAAGCCTTACGAATTCGAGAATATGGAACGAAAAAAGAAAATTAACAGAGTGGGAGAGAACTTTAGATTTAACGTCACGTTCTGCAATATTCCAGTTATATAGCGATGAAGATGACACGGCTAGTCAATAAGTCAGCACCAATTTAAATGTGATAAAAACAAAACATGAAAGTACTGGTATATACATTGAAATTCATTTCACAAACAAATTTCCGTCAACTTAAAATCAAATATTCTCTCACGGGACTGAAAAGATCTTCTGAACTAAGCTGCTCGGTAAAAGGAAACTCACATAACCTTAAAATCCACACAGTTGATCAAAGTACAATTAAGAAGGACTGTCGAAGAAATTCATATACAAGGATATAATACTCATTGGCATTCGTCATTCGCAAAAGAATTTCCGATTCAGATATAACCATGGAACTCTAATTTTCTTATAACAAAACTGAAACCCGGAAAAAGTTTTCGTGAGAATGTCTCAACAACTGTTAAAGTTGGGTGATGGACTAAAACACCAGATGTTCAAAGCTGTCAAAATCGGCAATAACTTGAATATTAACTGTATACTCTTGTATCAGATAGGACATTCGTATGGATTGAGGATACTCGTTAGTGATATGGATTGGGCATTCCTATGGATTGAGGATACTCATCAGTAATTTGGATTGGGCATTCCTATGGATTGAGGATACTCGTCAGTAATATGGATTGGGCATTCCTATGGATTGGGATACTCCTCAGTGATATGGATTGAATGTTGGAAAAGATTGAGTATACTCGTCAGCGGTATGGATTGGACATTGATATAGATTGAGAATATCCGTCAGTGTTATTGATAGGACATTGGTATGGACTGGGGATACTCGTCAGACATAGGTTTTTGACGATATAGACAATTCAGTGTTTTGCTGGCATCATCAAAAACTACTGGCTGCTCCCTTCTTCGAAGAAACGAACTGTGATTATATTTTTCCCCTGTTGGACATGGTGCTGCCAAGGTGATATAAAGATGCTCGGAGGGGAGGGAGGGAATTTGGCTTAATGTCACACTCAAGTTTGTTTCACTCATATGGTGACAGTCAGCTTGGTTGGTGGAGGAAGCCGGAGTACCCGGAGAGAACCACCGCCCTTCGGCAAGTAACTGACAAACTTTCACACATGGAGCTGGGCTCGAACCCGTGCCGGTTCAGCGGTGTGAGGCTAGCGGTCACCAGCGAAGCGCCTTAGACCACTCGGCCACCGAGCGCCCCTAAAGATGCTCGAAAGCTTTCGTGTGTGGCTCCTTATTGGATGTTGGATGTGAATTTAATTTCCTGCAGTATATCTAGTCTATGCTTGTTACCTTGATGGCATTGTTCTGTTCTTTTTGACTATGAAAGTATAGCCTACATATATCCGTGCACGCTAATCCGAAGAATGTGTTTCAATAACTGACGCGGTAGTACGATACGTACGATGGCTCTCTACAGATATAATATGCCATTGAGACCCCGTACCCGTCCAACGTCACTAAAAATTCTTATGACCCGCACAATTCTCATATGAAGTTAGCATTTGGCAATACTTATGTATTTGTCAGTTGAGGTTAATTTTTTCCGATTTCTACAGCACAACAGACAAGATTCAGCAAAATAACAAGTGAATGTGCCATATGAAAACGAGAAATACAATATTGGCATCATACAGCAAGACGGGTCTGTTTCCTATCCATACTCAGTAATCAACAATCAGTGCTGGGGGGCAATGTTTGCAGCCTAGACTGGATTTTTTTTCCGAAAAAGTAATTACAATTTCAAGGGTTGAAATCAGAAAATAATTCAGAACTGTGTTTGTTCAATTTAGTCATATGTACAAGAAGACACATCAGTGTCACAACATTAGGCTCAAATCACTCGGACACTCTACAGTGGGTATCCTGAAAATATGCTATAGAAACACTACACACAGGAGTAGAGCTTGGTGATACTTCCTACTTCTGTAAACGTTCCCGATAATTTTATCATTTTATGCCTTTCTTGTCATATATCAAACTATTAACACTCATATTTTGTTACTTGCCGACGGGCGGTGGTTCTCTCCGGGTACGTCGGCTACCACCACCATTAAAAATGGTCTCTCTCACAATATGAGTGAAATAAATTCGAGTGGGACATTAAAACCAAACTCGCACACTATAATTTCTTACAGTCCTCGTTTCGATGTCCCTCAATAGTTTATCGCACATCCCCACGCTATCTGGCAGTTTAAATGAACCGTCCATAAATAACTTACACTGGGTGAAATGGTCAAGTTTCCAATTCCGGAAACCCGCCGGAAACCTATTGGAAACTGTGTCACTACAGTTTCCAATAGGTTTCCGGCGGGTTTCCGAAATTGGAAACTTGATCATTTCACGCAGTGTTAACTATACGGGAAACTTTGTGGCATCGGAAAGAAAAATGTCAAAATTGATATCTGTTTGCCCTCTTTCCGCAAAATAAGTTCCTGAATCTATATGGTATTATACGTATTCCATCCATTTATAAGAGATTGTGTGTGTGTTTAAGATCTGGGGAATAATGGGATCACAGTATAACGATATGATCATCTGGTGCTTTTGGTTATTCCTTATTTCATCTTTTTCTGTGATCTGGAAGCCTCCGGCTGATCGGAAATACAATGAAGCCAAACTCCAACCATGCTCGCTGATGAGGACACAATTTCACAAAGAATTTGAAGAGGAGAAGTAGATACCGTCTTACAACTGCAGTCGTCTGAGAGACATAGGTACATGTAGTATTAATGCAATACTAATCCATGATGTCACACTTGTGGTGAATGTTGTAGAAAGCGGATCAGCTGATCAGAGAACCAGGCATGAGTCATGTCATCTTTAAACTGAACAGATCTAAATCATATCATCATTGCATGTTGCCCGATTATCACGTTATTCCTCTCATCATGTACATCACGTAACGTTATGGAGCGCAGAGATGGCCTTTAATATCTAGTACTTTTGAATGTAGAATGGCGAATCTGATGCCTATACATAAAGCATATTTTCGTCTTTCACGTATGCTAATGCTGTTATATGATCTAGGTCATTGGATCAATGGACGACGGCTGAATATTGAATGATGGACTAGCATGATTGGACGCTCGCGTCTCATCTTGTAATGTTGATTATGTACATACCATTTCACCAAATCATCTTCATAGATTTTTAGATGTCTTGAGTAGAATACAGTCAGAATAGGCCTGGGGGGTCATATCACATTTTCTTCAGTTTACTCTAGGTTCCTATCTAGCCCCAGCAGGGACCTAATGATACTGTCATTAGGTCCCACGTACATCCTAGCCACCATCGTCGTGTAGAAGCCCGAATCGTATAAACAATGATTTAGTTGCTCCTTACCATGCATTTTCCGATAAAACGTATCATGAACTAGTCCGAATCGTCCAACATCTGTTGTCTTTTTGAGTGGGTTTCGCCGCCTTTTGTACCAGTCCCCGCTTGAATATATAAATATGATCAGCTCCGCCATGTTTGTTTTTACTGAAAAATTCATTCATTCAAATTCATTCATTCACTGTCGGAAGCAATAATCTAAAGACCACGTTTCAAGCGGGGACTGGTACAAAAGGCGGCGAAACCCACTCAAAAAGACAACAGATGTTAGCCGTTCGGACGATTCGGACTAGTTCATGATACGTTTTATCGGAAAATGCATGGTAAGGAGCAACTAAATCATTGTTTATACGATTCGGGCTTCTACACGACGATGGCGGCTAGGATGTACGTGGGACCTAATGACAGTATCATTAGGTCCCTGCTGGGGCTAGGTTCCTATCATAATTTACTCCATACATTTTAAAACTGCTCTTCGACAAGCCCTAGAAGTTGTCAGTTATACGTTACACGAGGAAAGAGATATTGAATCATAAACCATATTGCTGTTGGGGATATATTCATTATACTGGCGTATTGACTTTGTGACGAAAATGCCCGTGACCTGGAGAATGTCATTTTCGTTCTACGCTGACATTCTAAATAGCATTGTGAATGGACCGATAATGGTGGGTATTCGACTTACCTGTACTAACTGTGCGCTGAAACTTTCAGCGAGGGACGTGTGAATATCCCTGACACGCATCTTGCATCGAAACCGGGCGAGAGAAGTCGAACTCTGTTGATCTGACACGAAATCCAACACCGCCTGAGTCTATACTTTCGCTTTATGGGGGCTGCCATGTTTGGGCGCGCAATGGATTCTGGGAGCCAGAGGCTATATAAGACGCAGAGAATGGACGTTCGGCATTCTGTCTCAGACAATCGGCGGGTAAACATCGTGCGGGAGAGCACAGAGACAGGATCGCCGCAAATGCGCCGAATGTGCCGAATGTGCCGAAAGTGCCGAATTGACTGCCGAAACAGCGCCGAACCATCCGCCGAAGGGTTGGAAAGCCGAGAGCTAAGCCATAGCTTGGGGATAATAGATACTAACACGCACAGTATCTGATGACGAGACGAACCTTCAGACGGGGATAAGATACTAACACGCACAGTATCTGAAGACGAGATGTCCATCAACGGGGAATACAGAGCACCAAATATCCCACACTGCAGCCCATCACATAAATACCATTTTACATGATTACATATATTTGCTCACATACAAGATCGTCGGGCTTAGGGACGGAATAGATCTAATCACACTCACCTACACTAGTTACCTACAGGCCTCGGCTAGAGGTGACGGATTACACAAGCTTACATCCACTGTACATATTTACACTGCCGCAGGGCTCGAATTATGCTTTGCCGCAAGTCTTTGAATTCTATTACAAATCATTGATATTAATTGACATTACACTGTAAGATAATAATACGCTCCCGAGACCAGGGCATTATTACCACATATATATGCAGACAATCTGAGCCTATTAACTCATCCTTGGGTCAACGCCGTGAGGGCCGAAGTCGGGTCGCCGAAGACGTGAAGTCTGCCGAGCCGAAGACGGGTCGCCGAAGACGTGAGGTCTGCCGAGCCGAAGTCGGGCCGCCGAAGACGTGAAGTCTGCCGAGCCGAAAGGGGTCGCCGCCGAATTCGGGTCGCCGAAGACGTGAGGTCTGCCGAGCCGAAAGGGGCTGCCGCCGAAGACGCTGTGGGGTGCCGTACGGGCCGACGCCGCCGAAGGGCTACTGCTAGGAGAGGCAGTGATACGGAGAGGATTCCAGAGACGATTAATAACGCTTAGATGAACTGGGCCGTGTAACCTTAGACACGGTAGACGTTCCATACAGTCCGGGGCTACGCCTACAACCGGAGAGGAACCAGAGACGCCGTACCATACCACGACGAGAGCCAGTCTGGACGAGACTGGGCCGTGACGCGTCATAGATAGGGTCTCATGTATATATTGTATATTATTCGTCTTTAAGATAAAGATAACACTTAACGATAACTACCTCTAGAGTAGGGATCTTTATATTACAGGTATTGTGCGCGTACAGAGCTGTGTACATAACAGAATACAATATTATTACTTTATTATTGCCTTGGTTGTTTCTACAGGTCCCCCCATCCTACCTCCTCGATCCAGACAAGGTGACAGGTTGAATCGGACCTTCCTCGTTGGCCAATTCCAGTCATACGAGACTGCGTTCACATCAGCCAGACAATTTGTCACAGAGGCCTGAGACCAGGCCGCCTCAAGTCTCGTGTACACCGCAAGGATAGATGTTTTCTGACCGCTCGAACGTCACAACTGGTGGCAGCGGTGGGATGTCCAACACCGGGAAACCGATGGAGAAGGGACCACTCTGGGAAGAAACCAGAAACCCAAGCATGACGACTATGGGAGATGTCGGCGCCGAACTACATCCAGCGGATAGCGACTCGGAGTCAGGGAGGACGAGAAGCCGGCGGCAACTGCCCATAACTCCAAGGGACCGAGAAGAGTCACGACAAGCAGTGGGGACCGGACGATCAGCGTTTGGGGCGCCGAGAGTGGATTTGCTGGACCTGTCGCCAGTAGAGCTGGACACAGTGCTATCGGGTCCCCCAGCTGACCCGTCACCGATACCTTCGGGGCAGACTCTACCCGACGTGAATGGAAGTTATCGAGCCCCTAAAGACTCTGGTTCTGATAACCTCGGTCTCGGGGGCCGATACGAACACCGTGACGACGATTCGATCGTAGAGATAATGGAAGAGATTGCCGAGCTACGACAAACCATCGGGTCTATGGCCAGAGCGTTCGAGTCGAGTGTATCGACGATAGCGGGCCAGATGTCCAAAATCACCGATAGTCAGTTGCGGGAAAGAGAGGCGATCCGACGACCGGACATTGAAAACGACGCCGCCGAGCCGAATGCGAGTTGTGGGGCTGCCGAAACGATTGGTGATTACCGCCGAACCGAATATATGTCCGGATCGCAGCAGGATTGCGATCAAACGCCACCGCCGCCGAAGAGAGGACGAGATGATCCCATGAGTTGGGGGCAGCCAGTACAGACATCGACCTCTGCGGTTGAGGCGAGGCGACCGATGTTGACGGCGGTAAAAGCTGCTACCTATGATGGGACAACGCCATTACGGGATTATCTCTCCCATTTCGACCACTGTGCTGCTATCAACGGATGGACATACTCACAACGGGGTCAATATCTGGCCGTCGCCCTCCGAGGATCTGCCCAGCAGCTGTTGGTCAGCTTGAAATCAGAACCAGGGAGTGCTGACTATGGACGATTGAGGGATGCCTTGGAGAAGCGTTTTGCCCCGCCGAATCAACTAGATTTGCACAAAGCGCAGTTAAAATCCAGATACCGCGAGAAGTCAGAAGATCTTCCGGGTTTAGCTCAGACCTTATTTCGGCTCGCACAACAGGCTTATCCCGAGGCCGGAGATGACGTACAGGATACCTTGGCAAAGGATCAGTTTTTGGAGGCTATTGGGGACGAGCTTAGATTTCTTGTATGGCAGACGCGGCCGAAGACCTTAGATGCAGCTGTACACTCTGCTGTAGAAGTAGAAGCATTCAAGTCCTCGCAACGCCGTAAGACTTGGGCAACAGCGAAGTCCACGGTTCCTAGTAAAGATGAGGGATTAGCTGCAACCTCCGAGGATGACGAAGAATCAGAAGCTCGCCTGAGAAAACAGATCAAAGAATTGATGGAAGAAATAATGCGAAAGTCTCAGCCTCAACCACGGCGACAACCACCCAGATACGCCAGAGGCCCACAACGGACGTATGAGAATCGGGGACGAAGCAATGCTTGCTGGTCGTGCGACTGCCCAGAGGTATCCAAAGCAAATGACTCTAAACCGCCGAGATCGCCCAAGAGTTCTCCCAAAGTTAATACTTCCGGGGAAGCTGGACTCTATTTGCCTGCCAAGATCGGACCCGTGAAGATGTGGTGTTGTGTCGACACGGGAGCGTCGATTTCCCTCCTGAGTGAGAAAGTATACCAGCAGCTGAGTCCGCGGCTCAGACCAGCCTTGAGTAGCCCATCTTACGCTAGTATTCGTATGGCTGACGGTGCGCTGATGCCCCTGAAAGGTGAAGCTGATTTTAAAATCACCATTGACGGTACCACACGAACACAGAAGATGATAGTCGGAGATCTGACAGTGGACGCGCTTCTAGGGTACGATTTCCTCAGCACCCACTGTACCAAGATCGACACGGAGCGCCACAGGGTCAAGTATGGTGGCCGCTACATCCAATGCGAGGTCGTGGGGAGCGCAGGCTGTTACCGTGTAGCCGTGACCGAGACTGTGACTATTCCTGCTGGAGCCGAAGCCGTTGTGATAGGAAAAGTTCGTGGGGGCCTACCAGGCGAGGTAGGGATGATCAAAAACGAAGCGCAGTTTACCCAGAAGACAGGAGACATGGTGGCCAGGGTTCTCACCGAGGTCGACCGTGACTGCGAAGTCACCCTGAGGTTTCTCAACTTGTCCTCAGATCCGACTGTAGTCCAGGCCGGGACTCTCTGTGGCCGGATGGGTGAAGTAGAAGTAGTGGACGATCAAGTTTCGAGTGCGGTCGAAGCGTCGACACCGAGCCGTGCGAAACCTAGTAGACAGAGGCCCGCCGTGCTGACCAGCGCATATCCAGACCACCTTACAGATCTGGTTCGACGATCCAGCGAAGGCCTAGAGACAGACCAAGCCCTGGCTGTAGAAGATTTGGTCACCCGATATACTGACCTGTTCGCTAAGGACGATACTGATCTAGGTCGAACGACGAAGGTACAACATCACATAAAGACTGGAAGTGCACCACCCATCCGCATTCCGCCGAGGCGACCGCCGATTCACGCCCGTGAAATGATCGATGAGCAAGTTGAAGACATGTTACAGCGTGGAGTGGTCGAGCCATCCAGTGGACCGTGGTCAGCGCCGGTAGTTCTGGTGAAACAGGACGGGAAAATGCGCTTCTGCGTTGATTACCGTGCTTTGAACAAGATCACAGAGAAGGATGCTTACCCGTTGCCGAGGATCGACGACTCTCTGGATTCTTTAGCAGGTGCAAGTTGGTGCAGTACCCTTGACTTAATGTCAGGGTACTGGCAAGTTGAAGTGTCCCCCGAAGATAGATGAAAGACAGCCTTTGCAACCAGGAAAGGTCTGTACCAGTTCCGGGTTATGCCGTTCGGGCTCTGCAATGCGCCCGGGACCTTTGAGCGGCTAATGGAAGCCATCCTAGCAGGACTCCATTATGATACGTGTCTCGTCTACCTTGACGATATCATCGTTTTTGGACGAACGTTTGACGAGATGATTCAGCGTCTGGATGGGGTCTTCGAGAGGTTAAAACAGCATGGTCTTAAGCTCAAGCCGTCCAAGTGCGTCATAGGGGCACGACAAGTCCTGTATCTGGGCCACGTAGTATCACAGAATGGGATTGGAACTGACCCACA
The DNA here is from genome assembly GCA_036873755.1 of Hanleya hanleyi. Classification (NCBI taxonomy): domain Eukaryota; kingdom Metazoa; phylum Mollusca; class Polyplacophora; order Lepidopleurida; family Hanleyidae; genus Hanleya; species Hanleya hanleyi. The sequence goes on along the minus strand of JAVTVY010008108.1, from coordinate 16,426 downwards.
GAAGATCCGTGCTGTGCGAGACTGGCCTCCACCCGTTTCGCAGACCGAGGTTCGGAGCTTCCTGGGTCTCTGCAGCTACTATCGACGTTTCATCCGGGATTTTGCCACCATTGCAGCGCCGCTGCACACGTTAACTGAAAAGAAGACAGTCTTCATATGGGACAACACAGCGCAGCAAGCCTTCGACACCCTGAAAGACAAGCTGACAACCGCTCCTGTGCTTGCTATGCCAGACTTTAAGCTCCCTTTCATTTTGGACACGGACGCGAGTAACTATGGCATCGGGGCCGTTTTGTCACAGGTGATAGATGGAGAAGAGAAGGTCGTGGCATACGCCAGCCGCGTGTTGTCGAAGGCCGAACGAGCCTACTGTGTGACGAGAAGAGAACTGCTGGCTGTTGTGCATATTCATAAACTCATATTCTGTTAACTCGTATGTTGATCTTAGTTGTTCTACTACAAACTGTATTTACTTAGTTTCCTGTAAGAAGTGTGGTCAACAGTATGTTGGCAAGACCACCCAAAGACTCCATCTTAGGGTGAACGGTCACAGAAAATCCGTTAGGAAAAAGCAATTGCTTATAGGTAGGCATTTTTCTGGACCCGACCATGGCTGGGATAACTTTAGTATTCAGATCATAGACGTCGTCTATCCATCTACTAAGGATTCCCCTTTTGGATTTGAGAGAAAAATCCGAGAGCGGGAATTATTCTGGATGCTAGAACTTGGGTCGGTGTTTCCGTTTGGTTTAAATGATAATGTCAGTGGGTTCGGCAATGCTACAAACCGCCGTTCAAATATATCCAACATTACCCAACTATTTAAACCCCATCAACGGAGACAACGCAGCCATGGTTGGCGAAAGTTTAATAGTTCGATGATTCACGATCATATCACTTTAAATTACTTAGTGGGTTTAACTAACGCACCCAATAGTATACATAGCTTACGTACAGTTCTGTATGCGTTACCTCTGAGAGCTTTAAATCAAATAGCCAGAGATATACAGCAATCTGCGTCTTCAGGAAATATAATACCATCCAAAATCAGTAAAGTATGTCAAGATATAGCGTATTTTCGGTTGTATCGTCCAGTGAACATAATCGAAACATCTCAAGATCGGCTTTTCTTGAAACTCAACTACTTAGATAAAGGACTGGACATCATTAATTTACCTCGAATCCTGAATGATCCAGAGGTACGCAACGCTGTACCAAACTATTTTCAAGTTCACAGAACCTCCTTGCATTTCATATAAGTATACTAAATCTATAGCCACCAAAATATTCAATTACTCCAATGCTGTCAAGGAGTTTGACTGGAACTTATACACGTCAGGAGGCTATAGTTGTGATTGTGAATTGTCGAACTTTATCTATACACCATGCAAACATATTGTGACTGGTGACCTTGATGTGGTGAGTGATAAGGATCTGAAATTACTCTTGATGAAAGGACCTAAATATAGAGAGCCAAGAAGAATAAATCTGAAGGCGGACCAGAAGATAGTCCTGACTGCATTAGAACAGTACGTTATTGATTGGTCTAAGCGAGAAAAAGTTGAACCTACAGTACTCGCTGATTGGCTGGACCTCACCAAGAGCAAGGTCGTTGAAACAATCCGCCATATTGACAGAAGTACTCTTCCCCAAGCAAAACAAGTACTGAGAAACCTCAATTCGCAAGAAGTTCTAGCAAATCTCCAGAGTAAATTCGTCATAGTCCCAGCAGACAAAGCTCCGAATAATATAATATTCATATGTAAATATTACTATTACCAGGTGCTGGTTAAAGAATTGAGTGTAGATATATCTTCATCAAATACATCTACTTACTCCCAAACTGCATTTACTCTGGAAGATTTATTTAACAATCACAAAAAGTTTCTCAGAGAAAGAGGTATTTGTCTTCCAACCAATCATAACGACATACCAAAAATATACTGGACTCCCAAAATGCATAAATCACCATACAAAGCTAGATTCATAGCTGGTTCTAGAAGTTGCACCACCAAGCTTCTTTCAACCCTATTGACGAGGGCCCTTCAGGAGGTAAAAGCATTTTGGGAAACGTATTGCGCCACTATTTCTAAGAACTCTGGCGTTGAATGTATGTGGATATTGAAAAACTCAAAATGTCTTACGGAAGAACTTGATGCTAAAGGTCACATACTGTACAGACATGTATCCACATGGGATTTCTCGACTCTCTATACTACAATCCCTCATCAGGACCTTATTGACCGTATACGTTCATTAATAGTATCTGTGTTCAAGAAAACTGATCGTAGATATATTAATGTCGGAAGCCATAAAGCATTCTTTAGCTCGACTACATATAAGATATATCATTCATGGGATGTTTCTTTGTTTATAGAGTTGCTTGAATTTCTCATTAAAAATATCTATGTGAAATTTGGCAACACAATATATCAGCAGCATATAGGTATTCCAATGGGTACTAATTGTGCACCCTGTTGGCTGACCTGTATCTGTTCTCTTATGAATATGACTATATGCTGGCGCTTTCAAAAACCGATCCACTCAAAGCCCGTTCCTTCTCATTCACCAAATGCTATATAGACGATCTTCTCGCTGTGGATAATCGCTATATGAATGACGCAGTGAAGGATATATATCCACCTTCACTGGATTTGAAGGAAACTACAGATAGCCCTACAGGCACATCTTATTCAGATCTCTACCTCTATAAAAATGAAACGGGCATTCTCTCTCGTCGACTTTATGACAAAAGAGATGATTACAATTTCGACATCGTAAACTATCCCTTTCTGGATAGTAATATCCCAGTGGGACCTGCATATGGCGTATACATATCTCGCTTAGTAGCATTTGCTAGATCCTGTGTTAAATGTGATGATTTTAATCAACGTCACAAAACATTGTTGCAGAAACTTACAAAACAGGGCTATTCCATCAAGCGCCTCCACTCAAAGTTTCTCAAATTTGGCGATACATATCGCATGCTGATAGCAAAATACGAACGTAGCGTGCAAGATCTATGGCGCTACGTTTCGTAACTTGTGTCTAATTCCGCTTAACCCGGGGCTAGGCGCCGTATGAACCCATGTACTTCAAGATCCTCATGGTACTCATATGAACAGGCACAATCAAAGCGTGACTGAGATACATCATTCTTTAGAAGACGACTTTACAACGAATATTATGGATTAAGAATACTGATCAGCGATACGGATTTGATATTTTGGAACATCATGATGTCTTGCCGGCATCATTGAAAATTGTTGACCGCTTCTCTCTTGCAGGAAACAAGCCTATGTTTATGTATACTTTCGTCTTTTTGAATTTGGTGCTAATACTGTTATATGGAAATGGAATAGGTCTTTGGATTATGGACGCGGATATTCTCTAATGGACGACGACTGGATTATGAATGACGGACTAGACGCTTGTAATTTTAACCTGTGTATGCCTGGATTCTGCTGGTGGACAAGTTTTCCCCGAGGCCTGGCCCCTGCACACCCAACAAACATAATGAGCACAACTAAAAGAAAAAATATGAAGACAGACCCGAGGAACCTTAGTGCAGGTTTCTCGGCCGAGTCTCTAATAGTTCGAAATGCACTAAGACCTTTTTCAATCCAAATGACAGATATATTTTTGACAGCAAAGCAAGGCCACGACATCAAACCTTGCAATATTACGCTTGATGATTGTTTAGCACCGAATTCTACATGTAATAATTTCAAAATTTCTAAGTGTGGACACCGTGGATGTCTCACGTGTCCACTCTTTAATACTTCAGTTTCATTTAGTTCCGCGTTAACTGGTAACTCATATTCTGTTAACTCGTATGTTGATCTTAGTTGTTCTACTACAAACGGTATTTACTTAGTTTCCTGTAAGAAGTGTGGTCAACAGTATGTTGGCAAGACCACCCAAAGACTCCATCTTAGGGTAAACGGTCACAGAAAATCCGTTAGGAAAAAGCAATTGCTTATAGGTAGGCATTTTTCTGGACCCGACCATGGCTGGGATAACTTTAGTATTCAGATCATAGACGTCGTCTATCCATCTACTAAGGATTCCCCTTTTGGATTTGAGAGAAAAATCCGAGAGCGGGAATTATTCTGGATGCTAGAACTTGGGTCGGTGTTTCCGTTTGGTTTAAATGATAATGCCAGTGGGTTCGGCAATGCTACAAACCGCCGTTCAAATATATCCAACATTACCCAACTATTTAAACCCCATCAACGGAGACAACGCAGCCATGGTTGGCGAAAGTTTAATAGTTCGATGATTCACGATCATATCACTTTAAATTACTTAGTGGGTTTAACTAACGCACCCAACAGTATACATAGCTTACGTACAGTTCTGTATGCGTTACCTCTGAGAGCTTTAAATCAAATAGCCAGAGAGATACAGCAATCTGCGTCTTCAGGAAATATAATACCATCCAAAATCAGTAAAGTATGTCAAGATATAGCGTATTTTCGGTTGTATCGTCCAGTGAACATAATCGACACATCTCAAGATCGGCTTTTCTTGAAACTCAACTACTTAGATAAAGGACCGGACATCATTAATTTACCTCGAATCCTGAATGATCCAGAGGTACGCAACGCTGTACCAAACTATTTTAAGTTCACAGAACCTCCTTGCATTTCGTATAAGTATACTAAATCTATAGCCACCAAAATATTCGATTACTCCAATGCTGTCAAGCGAGCCTTGACTGGGAAACCTATACACGCCGTATGCCATAGTTGTATCGTGAATTGTCGAACTTTACCCATACACCACAAAACATATTGTGACTGGTGACTAGATGGTGAGTGATAAGGATCTGAAATTACTCTTGATGAAAGGACCTAAACATAGAGAGAATGCCAAGAAGAATAAATCTGGCGCGCGACCAGAAGATAGTCTCGGACTGCATTAGAACAGTACGTTATTGATTGGTTCTGCGAGAAAAAGTTGATGAACCTACAGTACTCTGCTGATTGGGCGGACTCACCAAGAGCAAGGTCGCTTGAAACAATCCGCCATATTGACAGAAGTACTCTTCCCCAAGCAAAACAAGTACTGAGAAACCTCAACTCGCAAGAAGTTCTAGCAAATCTCCAGAGTAAATTCGTCATAGTCCCAGCAGACAAAGCTCCGAATATAATATTCATATGCAAATATTACTATTACCAGGTGCTGGTTAAAGAATTGAGTGTAGACATATCTTCATCAAATACGTCTACTTACTCCCAAACTGCATTTACTCTGGAAGATTTATTTAACAATCACAAAAGTTTCTCAGGGAAAGAGGTATTTGTCTTCCAACCAATCATAACGACATACCAAAACTATACTGGACTCCCAAAATGCATAAATCACCATACAAAGCTAGATTCATAGCTGGTTCTAGAAGCTGCACCACCAAGCTTCTTTCAACTCTATTGACGAGGGCCCTTCAGGGAGGTAAAAGCATTTTGGGAAAGGTATTGCGCCATTATTTCTAAGAACTCTGGTGTTGAATGTATGTGGATATTGAAAAACTCAAAACAAGCTCCTACATGGAAGAACTTGATGCTAAAGGTCATGGTATACCGTACAGACATGTATCCATGATTTCTGACTTCTTATACTACAATCCCTCATCAGGACCTTATTGACTGTATAAGTTCACAATAGTGTATCTGTGTTCAAGAAAACTGACTGCAGATATATTAATGTCAGCCTTAAGTAGTGCCATCTTTTAGCTCGACTACAGGCTAAGAGATATCATTCATGGATGTTTCTTTTTGTTTATAGAGTTGCTTGAATTTCTATTAAAATATCTATGTGAATGGCAAACACAATATATCAGCAGCATATAGGTATTCCAATGGGTACTAATTGTGCACCCCTGTTGGCTGACCTGTATCTGTTCTCTTATGAATATGACTATATGCTGGCGCTTTCAAAAACCGATCCACTCAAAGCCCGTCCCTTCTCATTCACCAAACGCTATATAGACGATCTTCTCGCTGTGGATAATCGCTATATAAATGACGCAGTGAAGGATATATATCCACCACTGGATTTGAAGGAAACTACAGATAGCCCTACAGGCACATCTTATTTAGATCTCTATCTCTATAAAAATGAAGCGGGCATTCTCTCTCGTCGACTTTATGACAAAAGAGATGATTATAATTTCGACATCGTAAACTATCCCTTTCTGGATAGTAATATTCCAGTGGGTCCTGCATATGGCGTATACATATCTTCTAGTAGCATTTGGTTAGACCCCAGTTAAATGTGATTAGACCAATGCCACAAAATATTTGTTAGAGAAACTTATAAAACAGGGCTATTCCATCAAGTACCCACTCAAAGCTTAATATAGATACACGTATGCTGATAGCAAAATACGAATGAAGGTAAGATCTATGGCGCTACGTTTCGCAAGATGTGTCTAATTCCGCTTAACCCGGGGCTAGGGCCGTATGAGCCCATGTACTTCAAGATCCTCATGGTACTCATATGAACAGACACAATCAAAGCGTGGCTGAGGTACATCATTTTTAGATGACGACTCTATAACGAATATTATGGATTAAGAATACTGATCAGCGATACGGATTTGATATTTTGGAACATCATGATGTCTTGCCGGCATCATTGAAATTGTTGACCGCTTCTCTCTTGCAGGAAACAAGCCTATGTTTATGTATACTTTTGTCTTTTTGAATTTGGTGCTAATACTGTTATATGGAAATGGAATAGGTCTTTGGATTATGGACGCGGATATTCTCTAATGGACGACGGCTGGATTATGAATGACGGACTAGACGCTTGTAACAGTACTGTACACGTACCCCGGGCCCACAATTCTCTAGTTGAGCCCTTATGTGCTTCATGTATTCACACAATGTTCATGATAACTGATAGACACAGTACTGTACACATACCCCGGCCCCACAATTCTCTAGTTGAGCTCTTATGTGCTTCATGTATTCACACAATGTTCATGATAACTGATGGACACAGTACTGTACACATACCCCGGCCCCACAATTCTCTAGTTGAGCTCTTATGTGCTTCATGTATTCACACAATGTTCATGATAACTGATGGACACAGTACTGTACACATACCCCGGCCCACAATTCTCTAGTTGAGCCCTTATGTGCTTCATGTATTCACACAATGTTCATGATAACTGATAGACACAGTACTGTACACATACCCCGGCCCCACAATTCTCTAGTTGAGCTCTTATGTGCTTCATGTATTCACACAATGTTCATGATAACTGATGGACACAGTACTGTACACATACCCCGGCCCCACAATTCTCTAGTTGAGCTCTTATGTGCTTCATGTATTCACACAATGTTCATGATAACTGATGGACACAGTGCTGTACACATACCCCGGCCCCACAATTCTCTAGTTGAGCCCTTATGTGCTTCATGTATTCACACAATGTTCATGATAACTGATAGACACAGTACTGTACACATACCCCGGGCCCACAATTCTCTAGTTGAGCTCTTATGTGCTTCATGTATTCACACAATGTTCATGATAACTGATAGACACAGTACTGTACACATACCCCGGGCCCACAATTCTCTAGTTGAGCTCTTATGTGCTTCATGTATTCACACAATGTTCATGATAACTGATGGACACAGTACTGTACACATACCCCGGGCCCACAATTCTCTAGTTGAGCCCTTATGTGCTTCATGTATTCACACAATGTTCATGATAACTGATGGACACAGTACTGTACACATACCCCGGGCCCACAATTCTCTAGTTGAGCTCTTATGTGCTTCATGTATTCACACAATGTTCATGATAACTGATGGACACAGTACTGTACACATACCCCGGGCCCACAATTCTCTAGTTGAGCTCTTATGTGCTTCATGTATTCACACAATGTTCATGATAACTGATAGACACAGTACTGTACACGTACCCCGGGCCCACAATTCTCTAGTTGAGCCCTTATGTGCTTCATGTATTCACACAATGTTCATGATAACTGATAGACACAGTACTGTACACATACCCCGGGCCCACAATTCTCTAGTTGAGCTCTTATGTGCTTCATGTATTCACACAATGTTCATGATAACTGATGGACACAGTACTGTACACATACCCCGGGCCCACAATTCTCTAGTTGAGCTCTTATGTGCTTCATGTATTCACACAATGTTCATGATAACTGATGGACACAGTACTGTACACATACCCCGGGCCCACAATTCTCTAGTTGAGCTCTTATGTGCTTCATGTATTCACACAATGTTCATGATAACTGATGGACACAGTACTGTACACATACCCCGGGCCCACAATTCTCTAGTTGAGCCCTTATGTGCTTCATGTATTCACACAATGTTCATGATAACTGATAGACACAGTACTGTACACATACCCCGGGCCCACAATTCTCTAGTTGAGCCCTTATGTGCTTCATGTATTCACACAATGTTCATGATAACTGATGGACACAGTACTGTACACATACCCCGGGCCCACAATTCTCTAGTTGAGCTCTTATGTGCTTCATGTATTCACACAATGTTCATGATAACTGATGGACACAGTACTGTACACATACCCCGGGCCCACAATTCTCTAGTTGAGCTCTTATGTGCTTCATGTATTCACACAATGTTCATGATAACTGATAGACACAGTACTGTACACATACCCCGGGCCCACAATTCTCTAGTTGAGCTCTTATGTGCTTCATGTATTCACACAATGTTCATGATAACTGATGGACACAGTACTGTACACGTATCCCGGCCCCACAATTCTCTAGTTGAGCTGTTATGTGTTTCATGTATTCACACAATGTTCATGATAACTGATGGACACAGTACTGTACACCTACCTTGGTCACTCAACTATCGAAATACTCTAGCTGAGCACTTATGCTCAAGTCACAGTGGTTCTTCTGTATAATTTTTGTTTGGACGTTGTATGTTTTGCAGAAAGTCGCTCCAGATTGCCCAAATTTGCACAGAAATTAATTGGTGACCTAGTTTCCGCGGTTGGGTTTAGAAAAGAAGAAATCGATGAAAAAGAAAAGCGAATGATAGAGTATGAAGAACGCAAGCATGCTGAGCAGATTAAAGAAAAAAAGAAGAAAAATCTTGAAGAGAAAATTCTGAAAGAAGTTGAACCTCAGAAGATGGCAGAGAAAGGAGTGAAACCTTCAGCAGAACAGTTTCCTGAATCTGAGCCGGTTCAACCTGAGGATCAGGTTCAGCTTGAGGTTCAGGTTGCTGATGAACCAGACGAGTTTAAATTTTTTAAGGAGAAATCCATGGGCATCACTAGTGCTACGGTATATGTAACGGCGAAGACTTCTGACGATCTACAAACTGTTCTAGCTCAGATCCGAAAGCTCATGGTGAGCAAAGATGTGGAGAGAAGAATTAAATATCCAAGCGAGGGATTATCCGACGAACTAGAACAGAAGATCTGGATACTGTGTACTCAACATAGGATTTATAACATGATAGGTATGTTTAAACTATTGGTTACCGGTAATGAAGATTGTCTAGAAACAAATGCAACCACATCATGACTATAAATTAGTTTCATTTGTTTTCTAGATTGTCTCGTACGATACTGTTTTTACAAAACATACGTCTGCTGGTAGCGTGTATTTGGGTTATTGATTGATTTCATCCAGGAATATAAAGAGCTATTGATATTCGAATATTGTGATCAGAGGTGTTTTTCGCGTCAATATTCAAGAATCAAAGTTTCACGTTTTTGTCTGTTTATTTAAATTTAAAAAAATAGAAGAAAAAAAAACAATTTGAACCCATTGGCCTGATCCATCTGTTCTTGCTATGCTGAAGTATTGTGGACAAGATGGAAGAATTTGTCCCTTACGGAATTTCACAACGATAAGAAATGGGTTAATCAGTTGGTGACCGTTTTGTCTGTTACCAGCCCCAGACAGCCCAGTGAAAACTGTCACCACAGTAATACTAAACGAAAACATGGTGTGTGCACATGTGACCGGGTAGGCCTTTATCAGGCATATCATTCAAAGTATCCCCATGTAAATGTTACTGTATTACTCCCAAAGAGAATGATGATAAGGCTGCGTTGACTAGTAGAATAGTAGAATACCATGGTAGAAATAGATAAATCGTCACTTGAAATACAATCCGTAACTTGCACAACCTTCAAACTACGCTGATAAGACCGGCAGGTGCACCTGGGTCATTCACTGTCTTCCCTATCTTTTTAACATGCATGGAGAGGTGTTTTTAGCAACTTATAATTTTAGCAACTTCAGGTCGAAAACATTCCATTTATTATTAATTGAAAATATTTTCTGAAGTAAACAGATGGGAAAGAGACTGAATGAACGAATCACGGTGACCACTGTATCAATGCTAAAAATACAGAAATGGCAGACTAAATGGCCCTTCGTCGGTCATATATTAATTACAGACGTTAAAATTATCCCTATGGAGCCTCAAGATCACCTGAAATCGAGGGTCAAGAAGATGGGCATTTCCGTCATAATAGACCCCGTGTATACAGTGGATGATGATCACAACATCGATTTAATATGGTATTTTTATTCATGGCGGCCCATTTTCTCAAGTTAATGAAGGTCCAATAGGGCGCAAAGGTAATAATAAGTGCGCCATGGAGATGTTCGAGTTACCAACAGAGAAATGTATTTGTCGTCGGCATAGCGTTGAGGGAAGGGAGACGCTATGAATCTTAGCTAGTCCTGGAGTGGCTCGGTTTAGCAAGGATTCGGGTCACGTTGAGCTGCGGTTGATGTGTCAAAAAGGAATATTAAGTACGAAATAAACTCTCCAGTTCGCATACTATGTATTATCTTATTGTTATGTACTGGATGGGGTGGGAGGGGGGAGGGGGTGAGTGAATAACAACACGAGTTGAAACCATGACAACGTTACATTCCCTTAAATATCTATGAGAAACAAAAGCCATGTTCGATGACGACTATACATGCACCTAATAAATAGAACATTTAGAAGTATATCGCGGTCTATGTTACACAGTTAGTCAGCAGGCCTGCAGAGGTATTGCACCTCAGTTGAGAGCCCTGACAAACGTGAAACTCAGGAAGCCTGGAGAAGTTTCAATTGTAACACCCCTTTGTCTAAATGGCACTCAGACCACCCAGAAGATAGTTCGGTTCCACCAGAAGATTACTCAATTTCACCAGAATTTCGCTTCATGCTGCTTGTATTGTATGATTAGTAAGTAGTATATTGTTTGTGAAAGTGGAACATTCACGTATGTCTGTATAGTCTTTCTTGGTGTCAGTTGGGTGTTAAAAATAATATGGATCTCGTTTGTTCTAACAATTTGGACTTTGGAACATTATACTTTTGATGTTATTGTTATTTTCTTTCAGATCGCAAATCTGGAGAAGTGATTCTTCGGGGAAACGTAGAGAGTGTTTCTTCGCTGGTCGATCAAATCAATGAGTTAATACAGTCGTGAATAATTTCTGACAATACTTGTGAAGAATGTGTACACGCCTATCATGGCGTCTTGTCGACAAATGAAAGTGAGAAATATATGCGAATTGCTTGCCTTCACAACCTTGAAAGCCATATCGGCGACACGCTTCACCGATGAGTGCATCTCATTAAACTCGCAGCCAAAGGGACTGAGTTCCTTCTCTATCGTCTAAACTGTTCGAAGGGCAATTTTGAAAGAGAAACACACATAAATCAGTGCTGTTTACTGACTATTTCTGTGATTCTGCAGCCCAAGCATAAACACAGCCAGTAGCAGCAACCACTCAAATATGCACGGAATTGCATGCTGTCACTAGCTAGATGGATTAACTCGAACATCTGCAACAGACTTTGCTTATTCTTAAGCTTTGATAGTTAATTTCCCAAATCTGACGGCCAAATTGAACGCGATATTCGAGTAAAAATTCTATATCCTAAATTCGATTGCTGCGAAGTAAATTGCCCTTTGTGTGTATGGTATTCCTTTGGTAACTTATCAGCATTGTATATTTCTACAAAAGACCCACGCATTTTGTATTAAAAATGGGTTGAAAGAAACAAATACTCGATATTGTTGACGTGTTCGATTCCTAATACATATTTTCACACAAATTAATATTTGATGCCAATTTATTGTCATTGTTCATTGTTCAAAGAACGAATCATGGGGGAAATATGAATAAACAGAAGATATTTCCCTGCAATGCGGCCTCATTGTTGTTCGATGTATGTCTTTCGATTATTGTTGAGAATATTCTTGGCGAATACGCGATAACATGTAATGGTGGTGAGAATATAGAACAGTGTAATCTGACAAGTCATGTGGCACATCAGTAGTAGTGTCTACCATTTACAGACCGAATTTTGACGAGTGCGCAGGTGTTTCTGCGCAGATTTGTGGCGGAACTTGGAGGTCACGGGAGGGTCACGTGATCAAGGCATGTCTAGACTTGTTCTGGGTTGTACAGTTCTGCCATGCGGAGGATGGGTACTAGTATTTCGCTGACGTCCTAGTAATAAACATAATCTATAGGTGTTGTACCATGTTAATAGGATCAGTCTAGCATCTGTAACACCCTAGGGTCGAGTGTTTATTGTCCCGTGTATCTCCGCAGAAAATCAACAAACAAAATGGCGGCTCCAGGATGGTGTGGGGACGCCCTTGCCACATCACGGCGTCGATCGTAGCGCCATCTGCACACACTGACGCAAGGGAGACAACTCGTGTGGACGAAGGGTATGGAAATAGCCGTGTTGGAGCTAGGGGAGCCACTAATGGACCAATGGGGTCGAGTGAGGTATCAAAGTGAAGCTTAGGTGAAGGGGCATCTAATGGGCTGGGTGTGGGATTGAAATAGCGGCATTCTGCGCGTGCGCGGTGGCCCAAGTGTATGCAAATAGACGTTTTGGAGCTAGGGGAGCCCCTGATGGTCCAATGGGATCGAGTGAGGTATTAAAGTGAAGCCTAGGTGAGGGAGCCTCTGATGGGCTGGGTGTGGGGTTGAAGTATCGGCATTCTGCGCATGCGCGGTGGCCGAAGGGTATGGAAATAGCCGTGTTGGAGCTAGGGGAGCCACAAATGGTCCAATGGGACCGAGTGAGGTATCAAAGTGAAGCCTATGTGAGGGGGCCTCTGATGGACTGGGTGTGGGGTTGACATATCGGCATTCCGCGCATGCGCGGTGGCCAAAGGATATGAAAATAGCCGTTTTGGAGCTAGGGGAGCCCCTAATGGTCCAATGGGATCGAGTGAGGTATCAAAGTGAAGCATTCGTGAAGGGGCATCTGATGGGTTGGGTGTGCGGTAGGAATATCATTCTGCGCAGACGCAATGCGGAGCTCTCGTCCAATCAGAAGCGAGTATTTCAAATTCGTCACAGAGCTGTCAGCCAATCAGAAGCGAGTATTTTGACCCGGTGCATTATGGGCCATATCCAAGATGGCGGCACGTATGTTCAAGAGGCACATCCGGTGTCGAAAACTGGCCATTTCGTCGGGATGTGGTCACCTAGTGTCGAAAACTGGACCTTGTATGGGTCCTGCTAGACGTTTTGGAGCTAGGGGAGCCCCTAATGGGCCGATGGAGTTGTATGAGGTATCAAAGTGAAGTATATTTCAAGCATGGGTGGGTGCATGTAAAATTTTTCCTGAAAAAATACGGAACACGGACTTTATCCTAAATGGGGTATGGGGAGTTTAGGACCATCCTGGGAAACCTACTTCTCGACATTTGCGGTATAGGTTGTGAGGTCTCGTTTTCTTAGTCTCGTCATGTAGAACATGATAGGAAGTGTCGCGAAGCGAATCGTTGAAATTTTTGAAAAAGTACGATATAGCCCCATATAGTCCCATACTGGGGTATAGGATCAATGTTTGTCCCCCTGGGAAACGTACTTCTATACATTTGCGGTAGGGTTGTGGGGTCTCGTTTTCTTAGTCTCGTCATTTAGAACATGATAGGAAGTGTCCCCATGCGAATCGGTGAAATTTTTGAAAAAGTACGATATAGCCCCATCTAGACATATATATATAAATATATATTCCCATACTGGGGTATAGGTTCAATGTTTATCCTACTGGGAAACGTACTTCTATACATTTGCGGTAGGGTTGTGGGGTCTCGTTTTACTCGTCTCGTCATTTAGAACACGATAGGAAGTGTTGCGGAGCGAATCGGTGAAATTTTTGAAAAAAGTCACCGAGGCCTGGGTAGGCCCATAGGCCTATACTGCATGGCTATGGGTGTATAGGGCCATACGGGGTGGACATGTTGGAGTCTAGGTGAGTCCCTAATGGTCCAATGGGGTCGAGTGAGGTCTTATTTTGAAGCTCTCGTGGAGGAGCACTTGACTACACTAATGGTTCGTCCGTGTTCAATAGTCTGCGCATGCGCAGCCTGGCCCGTATTATAGTAAGTAGGCATTTGGGGGGGGTATGTGGGTGTGTGTTTGGGTTAGAGATGGGCTATTCACGGTTCGAATGGGTCGTGTGAGGTATCAATGTGAAGCTTGTGTGGGGTAGAGTCAGAATGGCGTGTTTTTAAATGCATGTCGCGTCAATATGCGCATGCGCAGTCTGGCCGTAGTAGAGAAATCAGGCATTTTGGGGGGTATGTGGGTGTGTGTTTGGTGTTGGGACGCTGTTCATAGGCCCATTCTAAGGGATCCACAGTGTCCAGTTGGGCCAGCATCGTCTCTGGCGACGCCCGATTGGTGACTGTGAAAGGATGGTCGTACACTGGGTTGATGGCACTGGAATAGAAATAGCACAATTCACGCGTCATCTTATGGCATAAGATGTACCCAAATGCTACATTTAATGTGAAGGACGTAGGTTGGTCATTGAAGATGGCTTCCACGTAGCTGCGTAGACGGGCGAGGTCGGTCAGTCGGAAATTGTACAAGTCCAATATAGGGCGATGACGGTGGAAGCAGTGTCGGATCATGGACCAATGGCGTCGATACATCTCACTCACTGGATGATCTTCGGGTAAGAGATCGCTGGGAACATCCACCGCATCTTCCAGAAAATGTTCGTTGTTGTCAGGCGTATGACTGGAAACAGTGATGCTAGGGACCAGCTGGATATCTAGGCTCTTCTGAGCTGTGGGTATAGGCGGGCTATCCGTGATCGCATCACCAGTGGCATTCTCCTCCCCGGGTTCATCTTCAGTGGATCTGTCCCTCCTGGGTACCTCTTTAGTGGAAAGTTGTCCCTCATGCCGTGGTGATGCACCATGAATCAAACGCTCATGCCGTTTTAACTGACTGGGTCATTTGAAGAGTTGACCACATTCTTCGCATCGACGCTTGGATGGCCCATGAATTGAACGTTCATGGCGCTGTAAATGATCTGGGCGCTGAAACGACAGTGTAGGCCTACATATCGTACAGCTATACCGGGCGGTTCCATCGTGCTTGGTAGCCTCATGGCGGCGCAAGTCGTGCCGGCGAGTGAATGATTTCGAGCACGTAGTACAAGTGAACATCTTGGTGGTTGACAGAGTGTCTGATGAAACGGCCAGGCCGTTTCCTTTTTATAGCAAGCTAGCTGTTGATCTATTTTTAGCACAATCAGTTCTAAACTAGGGAAAACCCCTATCACCTCTAGCCAAAAGGGCTAATATCGGTCCTCGGGCTTATTGGGATCTGCCTATCAAGTCAATGGGGTGATGTGAATAACAACAAGTTCAGCAATGTTCATACAGTTTATTATCCCCAATGTTACATCATACCCAGGCTGGGGGAGCCGCCCTGGGTATGTTTAGTATGTTCGCATTCGAAATATCAAACACCGTGTTTTATTATTCAACGCATCGTCACATCAGGCACAAGTGTTTAACGAGCTCAAGTCAACGGTCAGCATGTAGACATAGAGAGTATGTACGGCATGTTGTGGTATTCATCAGTGCATGGGTGACGCATTCACCCGATGGGTTGATTGGTCGTCTTGGTCACGAAAAACGTAACATTGGTCACCCTCTTTACCACCCATTGTGTGTTGGGTCGTTGTTGTTGGGCCCATCTCAAGGCATCCAATTGTTCCACTTGGTCCAGCATCATCTCTAGTGACCTCCGGTTAATCATGGTAAACGGTTGGTCGTACACTGGGTTGAAGGCACTGGAATAGAAATAGCGCAATTCACCCGTCATCTTATGGCATAAGATGTACCCAAATGCTACATTTAATGTGAAGGCCGTAGGTTGGTCATTGAAGATGGTTTCCACGTGGCTGCGTAGACGGGTGAGGTTGGTCAGTGGGAAATTGTAGATATCTTGAATAGGGCGATGACGGTGGAAACAGTGCCGTGTCATGGACCAATGGCGCCGAGAGATGTCACTCTCTGGATGATCTTCGGGTAAGAGATCGCTAGGAACATTTATGGGCTCGCCCAGAAAATGTTCGAT
>JAVTVY010008107.1:0-44999 GCA_036873755.1 Hanleya hanleyi | reverse complement strand
AAAGAAGCGGGAGGCGTCTTGGTGGCCAAAGCACAACGCACCGTAGGGAATAAAAGAGCTGCCCCACCGAGATCACGCACCAGTCGACGACCGACCCAGCGACGACGCACATCGAAGAAGACCCGGGATATCTTTTCTTAAAACATGGCCTTGATCCACGCCGAGTCCTGCCCCTCCACCAACAGTGAATTTGATTTATGGACCGTCCCGCCCACCCAGACCAGTGCCGAACAAGGATTATGGGTGGAGCATCTCCCGATCTCCAGCATCAATGCAACAGGGCCCATTGAGTTCACCATCAGTAATGCGGATACGACCTATGTGGATTTAGCCCATACATACTTATATGTGAAAGCCAAGATCACCAATGGAGATGGCACCAGAATCGCCGACCAAGCAACGGTGGGCCCCACGAATCTCTGGCTGCATTCGATGTTTCAACAGGTGGATATATTTCTCAGCGACAAACTCATCAGTGACTCGACCAACACGTACCCCTATCGAGCCTACATCGAGACGCTGTTGTCGCATGGGCGAGAGGCTAAAAAATCTCAGCTGACAGCCGCTTTATTCTACCAGGACAAAGCCGAGCACATGGGCGCCGAGAACGACAATACGGGATATAGCAAACGGAAGGCTTTGACCGCGAACGGCGTCTCGGTGGATGTCATGGGTCGACTGCACGCAGACATGTTCATGCAAGACCGATACCTCTTGAACAAGGTCCCCATCAAAATCCGACTGATACGGGCGCCTCCGACCTTCGCCTTGATGGCCACTAACGTAGAGGCGCATGTAGCTGACTATAAGATTGTCATCGAAGACGCAGTCCTGTATGTCCGAAATTGAAACCGAATCCAGCCGTTCAATTGGGACACATGAAAGCCTTGGAAACAAAACCAGCCCAGTACCCTATCCGACGTGTGCAAACCAAAGTGTTCTCTGTGTCTGCTGGAAATACGACCGCCAACAAAGACAACCTGTTCCTGGGGGAACTACCCAAGCGATTGATCCTTGCCTGTGTGGAAAATACCAGTTTCAGTGGAGCCTACCCAGAGAATCCGTTTGACTTTAAACATTTCGGCATCAATTTTGTGGCCCTGCATGTGGATGGACAACAGGTGCCAGCCACGGCCTTAACCCCGAACTTTGGGCGCGCGAATTTCATTCGAGCCTATCAGAGCCTGTTTACAGCCGCCGGTCAAATCAACCAAGACGAAGGGAATTTCATCAGTCGGGAGGACTACGGGAACGGATACACGTTGTTCTGTTTCGATCTGACCCCCACCTTAGAGAACGACCATCAGCTGGCCCTGGCCAAACAAGGCAATTTACGGTTGGAAATCCACTTTCAACGAGCCCTCCGGAGCACCGTCAATGTGATCTGCTACGCCGAGTTTGACAACATCATTCAAGTGGACAAGGCGCGCAACGTGCTGTGTGACTTCTCCACCTAACATGGATACAGACCAGATAACCACCGTGCTGGAGAATGACCCAGAGACACGTAGGGTGTTTCAAGGGGTGTTCGCCCGAGATATGTTCCCATTAGACCGTATGTATCCTGCTGCTTACGTTCTCAACACCGACCCGATGGATCGGCCCGGTGAACATTGGGTGGCCGTGTACTTGACAGAACTGCAGGGCGAATACTTTGACCCGTACGGCCTGCCACCCCTCCATCCCGATTTAACAGATTTCATGCATCAAAGCACAGAGACGTGGTGTTGGAACAGTCAAACGTTGCAAAGCCTTAGCAGTAGCGCGTGCGGACAATATTGCTTGTTTTACCTGTACCATCGATGCCGGGGAAGACCCTTATCTACCATCGTACAGATGTTTGGCGAGTACCCCAAGGCCGAGGACCGCGATGTACTCGTCTATGACTGGGCTGCCCATCATTTCAATGTACAAGTCCCGTTCTGGGCTTAAGTTAATTACAAGCCCCTTGTTCTGGGCTTAAGTTCTTTCAATGTACAAGCCCCTTGTTCTGGGCTTCAGTTAATTACAAGCCCCTTGTTCTGGGCTTCAGGTTTCACGTGGTTGTTCTCACGTTGCTGTTGTTCACTGAATAAAAAAAAAATGAGATCTCACCAAAAAACCCTGTCTTGTGTGTTTTATTCATAATGCATCAATGCCCAATGCGGAGATTCAATCAAACTGAAATCAGTGGTGTAGGATGGGGCCACAATGTAACCCATCAAGGTTAGAATGCAAGAGTACTATAGTAAAATAGAGAGAGCCGATGAAATCAGCCCACAGACCAAGTACGTGTTTTTTGGTGTAGGTTTGGAGCGGGCATTTCATTGAGGTACGTGTATACGGTGAGTGAAGAGACTCATCCAACACGTATAGATTAAGTTTATGACTATAAGTTCTATGAACATAATGCATGAAAGTGGCTTTGAACACCGTATTAGCCAATCGGTGGCCTAGAATGGAGCCAAAGCTAACCCATCCATGTCCAGAAAACAATACCCGGATGTTGAGAAGAACCCGGATGTAGGCGCGGACGTCAGCGAAAGCACACCGTGAGTACCCCAATTCGATTGGCTGATTGTTCGGCCGCTGATTGGTTCTTTTTCTCGACCGCTGATTGGCTCTTTTTTCTCGACAGCTGATTGGTCCAAATGGAACTGCCCATCTTTCCCAGGTTCATCTAGAATCCCCTTTTTTGTGCTCAAGCTCTGACTATATCGATGCCGCAACATTGTGACTTGGATGTGACCTTTTGTCCCGCGCGCGCGCGCACACTGCCGGAGAACCCGCGCGCGCGCGCTGCGGGGCGGGGCGGGGCGGGAAAAGGTGCCGGCGGTTGACCATACGGACGTGTAAGGGGAAACATGTGGAACTCTTCTATGTTTGGAGGTAGTTTTTTAGTGAAAAACCCGGCAGTGACGTCATACAGGGTCCAGTTTTCGACACTGAGTGACCACATCCGACAAAATGGCCAGTTTTCGACACCGGATGTGCCGCCATCTTGAACATACGTGCCGCCATCTTGGATATGTCCCATAATGCACCGGGTCAAAATACTTGCTTCTGATTGGACGAGAGCTCTGGGACGGATTTGAAATACTCGCTTCTGATTGGACGAGACCTCCGTATTGCATCTGCGCATGCGCAGAATGATATTCCTACCGCACACCCAACCCATCAGATGCCCCTTCACGAATGCTTCACTTAGATACCTCCCTCGACCCCATTGGTGCATTAGGGGCTCCCCTACATCCCAACACGGCTATTTTCATACACTTGGGCCACCGCGCATGCGCAGAATGCCGATAGTTCAACCCCACACCCAGCCCATCAGATGCCCCTTCACATAAGCTTCACTTTGATACCTCCCTCGACCCCATTGGTCCATTAGGGGCTGCCCTAGCTCCCAACACGGCTATTTCCATACCCTTGGGCCACCGCGCATGCGCAGAATGCCGATAGTTCAACCCCATATCCAGCCCATCAGATGCCCCTTCACGAATGCTTCACTTTGATACCTCACTCGACCCCATTGGTCCATTACGGGCTGCCCTAGCTCCAACACGGCTATTTCCATACCCTTGGGCCACCAGGCATGCGCAGAATGCCGATAGTTCAACCCCACACCCAGTCCATCAGATGCCCCTTTACGAATGGTTCACTTTGATACCTCATACGACTCCATTGGCCCATTAGGGACTCCCCTAGCTCCAAAACCGCTATTTCCATACCCTTGGGCCACCGCGCATGCGCAGAATGCCGATATTTCACCCCCACACCCAGCCCATCAGATGCCCCTTCACGAATGCTTCACATCGATACCTCACTCGACCCCACTGGACCAGTAGTCAATCTCCTAGCTCCAAAAAGGCTATTTTCATACCCTTTGGCCGCCGCGCATGCGCAGAATGCCGATAGTTCAACCCCGCGCCCAGCCCATCAGATGCCCCTTCACCTAACCTTCAATTTGATACCTCACTCGACCCCATCGGACCCTTAGGGGCTCCCCTAGCTCCAAAAGGGCTATTTTCATACCCTTCGGCCGCCGCGCATGCGCAGAATGACGATATTTCAACCCCACACCCAGCCCATTAGATGCTCCTTCACCTAACCTTCACTTTGATACCTCACTCGACCCCATCGAACCATTTTATCTAGGGACTACTTTTCTCCGCGGAAGCTTTTTCCCGAGACCGAATCACCGCCAAAACCACGGCCAAACCGCATCACCGCGCATGAATACATTTTTTTTTTTTGTTTTTTGCCGGAACTTTTTTTTTGCCCGAACATGCCCGAACATGCCCGAACCACGCCGCCATCTTGCTTTACAACAGGGCCGACACCCACCATCTTGCTTTACAACAGGGACGACACCTCAACCAATCAAATTCAACCTCACACTTACAATTCAACCAATCAAAAGACTCGTTACAAAACCATCCAGTTGTGACGTCATAGTTACATCCGGGTGAAATGATACTTTAGTTGCCCTCTACCCACTACTTAGGCCTACCTGAAATTCAAGGCAACAAGAAAAGCTACTGATTTGCAGGACAGCTGTGGAAAGTAATGCCACCCAATGTTTTTTTTTCATTTTGCAGAATAAATTTCACCGAATGTCATTTGAAGCCATGTTTCATTTTTGAAATATTTAAGTGGCTAATTTGAATGATTAGTCGCATAAAACGAAGCAATACGTTGCCGTGAAAATCATGGAATAATGAAGCAATGAATGTTGTTGAAAGATTCATGCAGTCCGGCATGTTTGTGAATGTCCACATTTTCCATAAATATATAAAAACTGAAGTTGACATAGCCTATACCACGATTGGGCAATAGGCTAATACCTTGATCAAGGTATAATACCCCGATCAAGGTATTTTCCCCAACCTGTTTAAGTTACGATAAACAGTCTAATAATCCCAACTGCCAACAAAAGAAGTGCACGACACATTCTCATATTCACTGAAAAGTTTCCATGGACATTTATGTATCACAGCTGGTTAATTCCGCCCATAGAAAATCCAGATAAATTGCCATGATTTATGAGTCCCAGTATGTATTCCTGGTATATTTTGATGTACGAGTACTGAAATCAATTCGTAAAGAATATTGGGCACCAGTCCAAACTTGCAGCATATCTGTACCCTAGCCACATATATGCAAATCAGTGTATGTAACCACCACTGA
Source organism: Hanleya hanleyi (assembly GCA_036873755.1). Taxonomy (NCBI): domain Eukaryota; kingdom Metazoa; phylum Mollusca; class Polyplacophora; order Lepidopleurida; family Hanleyidae; genus Hanleya; species Hanleya hanleyi. Next base: position 39,830 of record JAVTVY010008107.1, on the reverse strand, counting down.
GTTGCACATCCTTACTAGGGCAAGCATCAGTAGCGTCATTTTCTTTGTGACCAAACATTTTAACAAGAGAAAATGTACAATTGACTATGGCATTTAACGGGTTGTAAACATGTAAAATATACCTCTCTCCCCCGACACAAAGTATCTGGCTCATTCCTGCAGCCCAAGTACACGTAAATAGCACCAAACCATGTCACTATCTTCCTATAACGCTCAAATGTTGAAAATGGCAGTCAAGTCCAACAAACACTGCAATGCGCATGCACCGCTAATAACACAAACACTTTACGATATGTCGTAAATAAGGCGTCATCAGCTGCTGGGGTAACGGAGATGGAGCTTGACCATGTGCATTAGGCCCTGCCCACTAGCTGATGACGCCTTCTTCTTTACGACATATCGTAAAGTGGTTTTTATATTTCTGCTTTGAAGCGGTGCATGCGCATTGGAGCGTTTGTTGTAGTTAGGCCATTTTCAACATTTGAGCGTGATAGGAAGATAGTGACATGGTTTGGTGCTATTTACGTGTATTTGCGCTGCAGGAATGAGCCAGATACTTTGTGTCGGGGGAGAGAAGTATATTTGACATGTTTACAACCCGTTAAATGCCATAGTCAATTGTACATTTTCTCATGTTTGGGCACGAAGAAAATGACGCTACTGATGCTTGCCCTAGTAAGGATGTGCAACTCAGTGGTGGTTACATACACTGAGTTGCATATATGTGGCAAATCTGTACCCCAATTGATCAAGTCATGGACTGCTGAAGAATTGTTCCCCGTTCTTGTATAGCATGTTGTAAGAGTGAATGATACCAAAACAGAAATTTATTGGGTCGTACTATTGTCTGGCCGGCTGCCAGGCCGTGCCTGGCCGTGCCTGGCCTGGCCAGGCATTGTCAGGCCGGCTCAATTACGTGCATTCCAAAGGGAATTACAGCTATTTGTTGATCTTACTATAATGTTTATACAATTCTGCATTTATCTAGTATATTTTCAGGTGTATATCGGCACTTCTAAGGCCCGTTGTGGTCGATTTAATCTTCCATGCTGGCAATCCCGGCATAACCAAGATGGCGGCCGACCAGCTAGGAGGGGTGCATGTAAAAACCAGATTTTCACATACGAAACGGGATTGCCTGACCAGGCTTTGTCAGGCCGGCTCGATTACGTGCATTCTTCAGAGATATATTATAATAAAATGATAATTAGCGTTATTTAATACACTGAGAGAATAAAACTGGGACAATAAAACTGGGGAAAAAATTGTCACATTTATATGTGTTTGTCAATTATTGCGATACTGAAACTATAAATCGGGTAAATGGAACACGATGACATTGATTCAGATTTCTTGTTTTATTTCAATGATAACATTAACAAATCATAATAGGAATGAATAATGATAACTATAACAAATAATAATAGTAATGAATAATGATAACTTTAACAAATAATAATAATAGGAGGAATGAAAGATAACATTAACAGACAATAAAAAGTAATGGCAAATGAACGTTAACCTAAGATTGCAATCAAAATGTAACGTTAAATATGCGTTTTACAGAACCAATTTTCAGTTTGTCCTGCACATGACTTGTGGGACCAATTATTGCAATATTTTTTTCCATTCATGGCTTCGCAACCGACCATGTCATCATAACAGTCTGGCAATCCACATGGGCAATGACAATAAATTCTTGAGTTTGTGACAGTTGTGAAGTTTATATTTTTTTTTATATTGGACATTCTGCATATATGTTTGAAATAAGGTGCGAAGCAAACAATCAATACTCTGTGGATTCCAAAGAAATGATCAGGACATCTCCACAGGTATTGCTAAGCTTTTGTTTCAACATCAAACCGCTTCCCTTGAAGTCGGAACTTTACTTTGGCAAATACATAATCTCAGTATATTCAATAACGCTAATTATCATTTTATTATAGTATATATATAGAACAAATAGCTGTAATTCCGTGAAGATTGCACGAAATAGAGCCGGCCTGACAATGCCTGGCCGGGCCGTGCACATATAAATGTGGGCCATAAATGTGACAATTTTTCCCCCAGTTTTATTGTCCCGTAATAAATACATGAAAAATACATTCTCTCAGTGTATTAAATAACGCTAATTATCATTTTATTATAATATATCTCTGAAGAATGCACGTAATCGAGCCGGCCTGACAAAGCCTGGTCAGGCAATCCCGTTTCGTATGTGAAAATCTGGTTTTTACATGCACCCCGCCTAGCTGGTCGGCCGCCATCTTGGTTATGCCGGGATTTCCAGCATGGAAGATTAAATCGACCACCACGGGCCTTAGAAGTGCCGATATACACCTGAAAATATACTAGATAAAAGCAGAATTGTATAAACATTATAGTAAGATCAACAAATAGCTGTAATTCCCTTTGGAATGCACGTAATTGAGCCGGCCTGACAATGCCTGGCCAGGCCAGGCACGGCCAGGCACGGCCTGGCAGCCGGCCAGACAATAGTACGACCCAAATTTGGGTCCTCTCATAATCCATAATCCAAAGCCTAGGACGCTATAAACTTATGTCTGTATTTTTTCCTTTATTTAGAATGTTCAGGATCAAAATTTGAGCCTGATATGGGTGCAAAGTTTGATTGAATAATCAGTGCCAAATGGATTTTTAAAAATGTGTTTGCAGTGCATCATTGTGCTATACAGTGTGGCTGTGTATACCATTTGTAAATACGTACAGAATATTTGACCAGAATAGAGCTTGATCGGCACAATGTAATGTACCCACCTAAAACCATCACGGGGAGCCCAGTTTTCAACATAATTTTCTCACGTTTATGCCCAAGGGCAAGGGTATAAATGCTCAGTTTTCTCCTCACCGAGGAATGTGAGATAATTTTGCGATGCTTACCTGGTCCAAATCATTCCTGGTATCGTAATTCGACTCTTTTCCGCTTGGTATCTTCTAATATGACACAGTTTGATGAACAAGATCGTCACATACGAAAAATAAATAGGCAGCCATTTGTAAAATAGTCTCAATCCGTACTGCTGTGGGGCGCCGTGATCTCTTCCCAAGGTCAAATTGGTCTTGACTGTTTTCCACCTTCGTTCCAACAAATAATCACATGCCGTTTGTACGGACAGAAAGTTTTGTGGCATTTGTTATATTTAGCTTGTAATTTTATTCCAGTTAAACTCGATAACATGCCTTGCCAGGGGATTATATTTTCGATGGCTGATCACTGCTTCAAGGCGAGATAGACAGAGACATATCATTACTGTGAGGAGTTTTGCATTGGAATGTTATGGGTCATGTCAGTGCAACACCAAACCGTGGGACAATTCAATTCAATTTATTGTACTAGAAACAAGCCCATTTAGGACAGAGTACAATCACTAGAACAATCACATCAATCAATAAAACAGAGGGAGGGGCCAATACATACCAATAGTGGGCCACGTACAAGTTGCAGACTAGATGAAGAGTCCTTATTTATATCGTGTTAATTATCAAGAAGGCTAGACTGGATGAGTCTCTATTTCATATGTACTATTATTAATAATAAAATGATCTTTAATAAATAGAATGAGAAAAAAAATGAAAAAAAAAAGAAAAAAATATTTTTAAAATAGAGACTGGACGATTTGATGGGTTTCGTCGTGTAAAGATTCCATCTGGAGGCGTGATTAGTCTGGACGATTGACATGTTTTTACCTTCGGTCGCAATATTTGTATCAATTTCATTCTAACGGCATATTGTGACGCTCGGCAATAACGTCATTCCCATTGTTGAGGTCATGGTAGTAACGTCATTCTCATTGTTGACGTCACATGAACGCATTAATTGCTTCCAGCGTGCGTATATGAATGAACCAATCAAATCCTTTGAGTTGGGGCCGGGGTCAGAATACGGAGTTTTCATTGGTGACAAAAAATGCACAGTATATTGTGCAGTTTTTTCTTGTAAAGTTAGCTCCCTTGTGACGTTCCGTCCAGTCCCTGTTTCAAGCATTTCCTAATAGGCAGAGTTACTTCCTCTTGTTTCCCGTTTAAAATACATTATGAAACAGGGGCTGGATCCAGTCTACAAGAAGGCATGATACATGTACTGTTTCACTATATTCTTTACTATATTGGATCGCGTGCCCATGTTTGTAAATTAATTACCAGGGGCGTTAATTTAATGTTACGCTAAGACAGCCACCTGAACATACATAGTCAGTTTCTTAGTTGGAAACAATCGTGTACAAATGTTTTTATAGTATATAATTTTTTCTTATTCCCAGCAGTGGTCCAAATTCAACAAAAAGGTGTACCGGTATTTTATTCTAGTATCAACAAAAGTGGATGAAGTTTCATCCACTTCTGGTATCGATGTTGGGATATATATGAGAATTTTTGGTACCGATATTTCACGGAAGAAATTCGATTATTGCAAGTTTCGTTTTAGGGTTCACGTTGGAATAAAATGAAAGTTTAAAATTAATTAAAATGCATAGAAAATATAAATAAAATTGTCAAATTTTTAAAACCCCTGCCCATTAATTTCAGAAGACTCCCAAACTACAACAACGAATGTTATTCGCATATAGGCCTATAGGGCGCTCCAAATTTATCAGCCACGTACACGATTATTCTTGAAAAATTGCAACTATTTTAAATATATTCATGGGGAATTGCAAATTGTCATACATTTAAGACTGGCCGCCACAATATATAGGCAAGTGTGTGGGTGGGGCTGGGATGTGTTAAATTGGGGAGGGGGGAGGGGGGGAATATGGACGAAGATTTACCTCTATTTATATGGATTCATCCCAGGTATCTCGTGTCACCATTTATTCATGTAATGTCATTTGACAGGGTATGAAATAGGAAAAAGTCAAACTTCCTCTAACCTTACGGTAACGGAATCTATACACTGCATAACATGGCCTGTTTCCGGTTTTGCGATGTTATAATCCTGTTGATTGGTTGAATACAATAGATGAGCCAATCAGAAACGTCGTACATTGGGCTTCCGGTTTTAGTCGTCGACAGAATGACCAGCTGCCTGTGGAATGACAACCTCGCCACCAGGGGTCGCTCTCCGCTGGAAAATTGGCCGCTCCGACGAACCCCTGGGACGACGGTCGCTGAAAATTGGTCCCATAATACATTGAAAAATTCTTTCACGTGGCCCCTTCCGGTTCCATTGGAACATATCCTATTCTTTATAGAACGTCAGTCATGAGTCATTTTCATGGCCAGTGTCATAACGTCATGACGTCAGAATAAAAAATGTTTCGCAAGAATGCATAAAGAATTCTAGTAGGCTACGTCATCTTTCAGACGCGCTCGTAACATTCATGACGTCGGGACGTCGGCTTGATCCCACAGATACGCTCTCGTTATGTTCTAAATTCTAGGGTTTTGTTTTCTATCCAATGACCGATCGTACTGCCGAGCGCCCTCCCAGAGCATAGTAGGGAGGACAGGACCGGATAGCTCTGGTTTCGAGATTGGTGGAATGACTGTACGGGGTTGAGGGGAAATTTTCGAAATGAAACGTTGACAACTGAGTTTGAGCGAACCCTTCAAACGAAATAAAAGATGATCTTTTCACAGGGTATGAAATAGGAAAAAGTCAAACTTCCTCTAACCTTACGGTAACGGAATCTATACACTGCATAACATGGACTGTTTCCGGTTTTGCGATGTTATAATCCTGTTGATTGGTTGAATACAATAGATGAGCCAATCAGAAGCGTTGTACATTGGGCTTCCGGTTTTAGTCGTCGACAGAATGACCAGCTGCCTGTGGAATGACTGTACGGGGTTGAGGGGAAATTTTCGAAATGAAACGTTGACAACTGAGTTTGAGCGAACCCTTCAAACGAAATAAAAGATGATCTTTTCACGGGGATGGCGATGCTGTCAGTAGTACAGTGCCGCCGAATATTAATGACAGCGACTCAAAATGTGACTATGTCGAACATTTTGATGCAGTGCCAGTTACAACAACAACGACAATGGGGTCGTCAAATTCACCCGTTAAAGCCAATGACGGCATATTAAGCGACAATTAATTCTCAACACTATAAATGAACCTATTTTTGCAATTATCCTGATACAATTTTGAGCATAAAGATATCCCCCCCCCCCCAAAAAGAAGATTTTATGTAGATTTGGCATGATGTTCAGATTTCAGAACAGTTTAGGCCAGGTCAAATTTCTTCACACAGCATAAGCCTATTTGTTTAGCTTCCACTTCAAAATCTACCAAGTTCTTACTTAATGTTGATTTTTCTTAATCCACCTGTTTGATATTATGTAAGCTTAATAGAAATCTGGCTTCATGGGCTACATGGGGGTGACTGGGCATGCTGGGACGGGGTAGCTTAATTGCTGAATGCTACATAAAAATACCCTGTGCTAGGAATTTTCATCCCAAAATGGCTCAGATTGCACCACAGAGCATGTGGGGTTTCTGGCGGCCCCCAGGCCCCCGGCCTAATTTTTAAACGCCTCGCTGCACTCGGCAGTTAACAACCACATACATCTGTTTAGATATGATTGTACAGGTGTTCCCAAAGAAATGGAGAACCCGGAGTGGAAACTGACATCAGTTTCTAGCCAGATTCCGCTGGAGCGTAATCTGGGCGGAAACAGGTTGGAAATTTCATTACCAGTTTCCAGTCCATTTCCGCTGGATTGCAAACAGAACGGAAACTGACATCAGTTTCTGACCAGTGTCCACTGTAGCGGAAATTTAAGGACAGCTTTCCGTCCAGTCTCCGTGCACCGGAATCTTAGCGGAAACCTATGTCCGTTTCCGACCTGTTTCTGCGCAACCGGAAACAGGCTAGAAACTTAATAGCAGTTTCCGGTCCATTTCCGCTGGATTTGAAACAGAGCGGAAACTCACGTTGGTATCTGAGCCATTTCACAAGCAGGTTGGAAACTTCAATACCAGTTTCCAGTCCATTTCTGCTGCATTGGAAACAGAGCGGAAACTGACATCAGTTTCTGACCAGTTTCCGCTGGAGCAGAATCTGGGCGGAAATTTAACAACATCAGTTGAGTTTCCCCCATGTTTCCAATCCAGCGGAAATAGACCGGAAACTGCTATTCAACTTTCCAGTCGGTTTCCGCTTGAGCAGAAACAGATCGGAAACTGACCTAGGTTTCCGCCAAGATTCCGGTACACGGAAACTGGACAAAAACCTAGGTCAGTTTCCGATCTGTTTCTGCTCAAGCGGAAACCGACTGGAAAGTTGAATAGCAGTTTCCGGTCTATTTCCGCTGGATTGGAAACATGGGGGAAACTCGCGTTGGTTTCCAAGCTGTTCCTGCTCGAGCGGAAACAGGTCGGAAACTCCAGTACCAGTTTACAGTCCATTTCCGATGCATTTGAAACAGAGCGGAAACTAACATCAGTTTCCCACCCGTTTCCGCTGAAGCGTAATCTGGGCGGAAATTTGACAACAGGTTTCTGTCCAGTTTCCGTGCACCGGATTCTTGGCGGAAACCAAACACCTGTTTCCACTGGTTTCCGCATTGCGGAAACAGGCTGGAAATGGGGTGTTACAGTTTCCAACTGGTTTCCGCCAAGAATCCGCATTTTTGGAAACCAGTACATTTCACCCAGTGGGCCTAATCTGATAGAGTCGACCTAAATCATTCTGTCTGCGCATTTGCGTACACTTCGCCATCCATAAGATGGCTTGCGAATCGTGTGTCTCCATTATCGCGAAGCGATATCCGGTACTTTACCGTATTCTGTTCGGCCTTCATCCGGCGGAGAACAGACTCGAGAAATCTGATAAATTACAGGTTTTCATACCACTTCGGAAACAGATATTGCCTGGGCTTACAAAATATATAGGTATGAATAACTTTCGTATCATCCAAGAGGTGTGGTAGATCTGTAATTTTGAACGAGTATGACATCACATGACTCGAAAATGGCGGGTTACGTTGGGGTTACGTCGGTAGACTTTAGCTGATTGGCTGACGAAGTCACGTGGTATTGATTTCTGGAAATTCCCTCTTGTAGTTGCCGAAAGTAGGGTGAAAATGGATACACACGATCCCAGGGTCAGTCTTACCGCGTACAGGTGACCCAAATGGTTACAGGTTGTCTGTCTGCGATGACATTTCCCATTGTGGACAAAGCTACATGTTTACAAAAACATGCGCACGCGTAGAAACTCACGCGTAGATACATCCTGTAACCACCTGGGTCATCTATACGCGGTAAGACTGACCCTGGGATCGTGCGTATCCATTTTCAGCCTACTTTCGGCAACTGCAAGAGGGAATCAATACCACGTGACTTCGTCTGCCAATCAGCTAAAGTCTACCGACGTAACCCCAACGTAATCCGCCATTTTCGAGTCATGTGCTGCCCTACTTGTTCAAAATTACAGATTCACAACGCCTCTTGGGTGATACGAATGTTATTCATACGTATATCTTTTGTAAGCCCAGGTAATATCTGTTTCCGAAGTGGTATAAAAACCTGTAATTTATCAGGTTTCTCCAGTCTGTTCTCTGCCGGATGAAGGCCGAACAGAATACGGTAAAGTACCGGATATCGCTCCGCGATAATGGGGACACACGATAGTAGTAGTATAAGATGATTTTGAGCCTCTGGCGCCTCACTGCGCATGCGCGAGAACAAAAAATGGGGCGGTATTGGGGCGGTGTGCGCAGGAGTGTTGTGCGCAGGTATGACGTCACTTCCGGTCTGGGTGAATGGGGCGTGACCTTGGGATCATGTATTCCTCCGCGGTGATGCGGTCTGGCGGTGATGCGGTCTGCCTCCGCGGAACGAAAGTAGTCCCAAAACCGTGGGTTTTCGTGAGAGTGTTCGGCAATCTGTAGGGACCGCTAGTGGACCGATTGGGTCGAGTGAGGTATCAAAGTGAAGCATTCGTGAAGGGCCATCTGATGGGCTGGGTGTGGGGTTGAAATATCGTCATTCTGCGCATGCGCGGTGGACAAAGGGTATGGAAATAGACGTTTTGGGGTCTAGGTGGGCCACTAGTGGCCCTATGGAGTCGTATGAGGTATCAATGTGAAGCATTCGTGAGGGAGCATCCACCTGGACTAGTGTTTCGCCCGTTGTCAACATTCTGCGCATGCGCAGACAGGGAATTGTGGGAAAAGGGTATGGAAATAGACGTTTTGGGGTCTAGGTGGGCCACTAATGGTCCGATGGAGTCGAGTGAGGTATCAATGTGAAGCATTCGTGAAGGAGCATCCGCCTGGACCAGTGTGTCGTTCGTGTTCGACGTTCTGCGCATGCGCAGATAGGGAATTGTGGGAAAAGGGTATGGAAATAGATGTGTTGGGATCTAGGGGAGCCCCTAATGGGCCGATGGTGTCGTATAAGGTCTTATTTTGAAGCTCTCGTGAGGGAGCATGCGCCTGGACTAGTGTGTCGTTCGTGTTCCACATTCTGCGCATGCGCAGACAGGGAATTATGGGAAAAGGGTATGGACATAGACGTTTTGGGGTCTAGGTAGGCCCCTAATGGTCCGATGGAGTCGAGTGAGATATCAATGTGAAGCATAGCATCCGACTGGGTGGATGTGACGTAAAACTGACATCATTCTACGCATGCGCAGTAGACCAAGGGTATGGAAATAGACATTTTGGCGCTGACATGGGTCACTATGGGTCCGATGGAGTCGTATGAGGTCTTATTTTGAAGCTCTCGTGAAGCAGCATCCGACTGGACTCATGGTTCGTCCGTGTTCAATAGTCTGCGCATGCGCAGTCTGGCCGTAGTATAGAAAGCAGGCATTTTGGGGATGCGTGGGAGTGTGTTTGACCCACCACTATGGGTCCATGGTTGTGGTTTGGTGGTGTGGGTTGTTCGCACAGACGTCACTTCCGGTTTCACTAAAACTACTCCGAAAACAGAAGAGTTCCAATTTTCCCGTAGACGTAGGGTCCGGATTTTCAACATCCGGGTTTTCCCCAGCCCGGCCGCAGCGCGCGCGCTCGGGTGTCCGGCCGAGTGCGCGCTTGCGCGGGTTATCCGGAAGTGTGCAAGGGCACTATACCACATCGGGGTATATAGTTCATCCAAGTATGGCGGAAAGCGGTTGTCGTGAATAACAGCAAGTTCAGCAAGGTTTATACAGTTTATTATCCCCAATGTTACATCATACTCAGGCTGGGGGAGCCGCCCTGGTTATGTTTAGTATGTTCACAGCAAAACAATTTGAAATATCAAACATCATGTTTTATTATTTAACGCACCGTCACATTTAATGTTTACAGAGCTCAAGTCAACGATCAGCATGTAGACATAGAGAGTATATACGGCATGTTATGCTATTCATCAGTGCAAGTGTGACGCATTCAGCCGATGGGGGTGGTCGGTCAGCTTGGTAACGAAGAACGTAGCATTGGTGACCTTCTCTACGACCCATTGTGTGTTGGGGCGTTGACGATGTGCCCATCTCAAGGGATCCACGGTGTCCAGTTTCTCCAGCATCGTCTCTAGCGACGCCCGGTTAATGATGGTGAACGGTTGGTCAAACACATGGCTGTTATTAGTGGCATAATAATACCGTAACTGGTCCGTCTCTTTGTGACGTGAGATGTACCCGAAAGCGATATTCAATCTGAAGACCGTAGCTTGGTCATTGAAAATGGCTTCCACGTAGCTGCGTAGACGGGTGAGGTCGGTCAGTGGGGAATTGTAGATATCTGGAATGGGACGATCACGGTGGAAAATGTGCCGTATCATGGGCCATTGGCGCCGATAGATGTCATTCACTGGATGGGCGTCCTGTAACAGATCGCTAGGAATATCCACTGCATCTTCCAGAAAATGTTCGATGTCGTCAGGCGTATGACTGGCAACAGTAATGCTAGGGACTGGCTGGATATCTAGGCTCTTCTGAACTGTGGGTATAGGCGGGCTCTCCATGATCGCATCACCAGTGGCATCCGTCTCCCCGGGCTCATCTTCACTGGGTCTGACCCTCCTGGGTGCCTCTTTAGTGGGAAGTTGTCGCCCAAACCGTAGAGACGGGGTATGAATCAAACGCTGATGCCGTCTTAACTGACTGGGTCGTTTGAAGAGTTGACCACATTCATTACATTGTTCCGTCGTCCCCTCATGGAATGAGCGTTCGTGGCGCAGTAAATGATCCTCCCGATTAAATGACCGTGCGCAGGTTATACAAGTATACCGTGCGCCGTTGTGGATGGAGGACTCGTGCCGTCGCAAATCTTCCAGGCGAGTAAACTGCTTCTGGTAAGTTGTGCAAGTGAACATCTTGGTGCTGTTTCGTGCCATATAGGTCTTCTCCGCCATGATATCTTCCACACCGTGTTTAAGGATTATGTTTTCCACCATAAGCAGATCACTTATATCGGCCACATGCTGCATCTCATCAACGAGGCGAATACGGTGCTGCAGAAGCTTAGCTCGGTGAGATGACTCCATGACTGTTGGCTCAGGCTGGTCAGGCAAGTAGCTGCTATGGTCAGATAGGCTGGTGAAGTTGCACTGGTGAGGCAAGTAGCTGCTCTCGTGAGATAGGCTCAGGCTAGTCAGGCAGGTTCCGGCTGGTCAGGTCAAGCAGGCCAATGAGTGCAGCAATGCCCTCAACATTCCCACTTTATACACCTACATAGAAGTACCCGGATGCAGGCGCGGACGTCAGCGAAAAATACGGACGTCACCGAAAAGACACGGACGTCACCGAAAAGACACGGACGTCAGCGAAATTGTGGAAAAACCCCACAGACAGGTCAGTACATGCATTCCTATCATGTTCCCAGGTCACGCCCCATTCACCCAGACCCTCATACATAGAAAAAACCCATCATGTTCCCAGGTCACGCCCCATTTACCCAGACCCTCATACATAGAAAACCCCCCACAGACAGGTCAGTACATGCATTGCTATCATGTTTCCTACCCAGGTCACGCCCGATTCACGCATAATAAAAGGATTGACCTGTACTCTCTGTTGTTGTTGCTCTCTTTTTTGGACTAACCAATCAGAATAGTACATATCACGGACTACACCCGTAGAGCCAAGTATAGGCGCGCATGTGTGACATGGTCTATAAAACACGTCCCTCTGGATCCCACACCCGCATTCCTACGGTTGCAGAGCCATGACGGACACCCATCCCTATGCGACTCGCATTTTACGGCATGCGACCGTGGTTAATTCACTCACGGGTTACCGAACAGTGGTTCGGTCCATGTTTGCAGATGACGACAACGAGGGGCGACGCCAGATCCTGAAAGAGTTCACAGAAGCGGTGCTCGACAGAGTGCACTCAATGGAGAGGTGTGCCATCACTCACCACTACTGGACTAGGACAACCATCCTTGATGCTCGGGCTATGGACCACGAGCGCTCACGCCGCAACCAGCGACGGCTGGTTGGCCTAGTAATGGTCTGTGCCCTATTGACCCTGACGCTGTGGCATTGACAGTGGGACGTCAACATAAACACGAGGGTCAGACACAGTGTGCGTCATTCACCGTTCGTCATTGGGTCAACCATGTCACCGAGGGACCTGACCATAAATACGAGACAGTCAGAGAGTGTGTCAGTCACCGTTCGTCATTGGGTGAACCATGACACCAGTTCTACGAGCCATCCTTCCCCTTACACCTTGGGTGGGGTTACACGTCTATGCAGATAAAGTCATCCTCGTGGAAGACCGTGGAGATGTTTGTTGGTCGCGCGCTGAGACCGTATCGAATACGGTTACGCTACACCGTGACGGCTGGACCAAATTTAAACGGGTGTTGAGTAGTGAGCCTGACGGAAACCTCATCCACATAGCCAATGCCATCTACGTACACCGTGGACCCTTCTTCCCACGCCTGGGCCGTTACCAAGACCCTACGCGAGGCTTCACCCTAGACCCCGATCTGTGGACAGCCTTCGAGAAAGTGGTGCCTATTGTGGACCAGCTGTTTACACCGGACGAGCGATCATCAGACGAGTTGGAGAGGGCTCGTGCACTGAGAGAAGCGGCGGCAGAACCCAATGAACACATTTCTAGCAATGAAGCGGAGGCAGACGACGATGCCATTGATTACCCGGCTAGACTCAGTGACATGACCACCCGATCCTTTGATCTCACGGGGTTCTCCCTATAAGTACGAGAGACAGTCAAATCTGGTATCATTCACGTACTGACCATGACGGAGCATATAATACTGGCGTATCTCAGCTTGACCCCCGAGATTTTCCTGCACGTTTATGCGGATAAGGTCGATACCATGGAGGAGGTGGAAGACATCTGTGATGCAGATCCTACACAACCGTGCCCGGCCCACATTCGTCTGTCCCAGGAGGGCTGGACCAAATTCAAACGGGTGTTGTCTGGTGAACTGGACGGCGACCTCATCCACTTGTGTCACGATGTGTACATCCGACGCGACCCTTTCTTTGCTCAATTGGCTCGGCTAGATGGAGGTACAGTGCATTTTACCCTTCACCCTGATCTATGGTCTGCATTGGAAGATGCCGTGGTGGATGTGGATGAAGTGCTTATCAAGCGGTCATCAGACGAGCTGGACTGGTCATTGACCATGGCCACTGTGGAAGTCCACGAAGAAAATCAGAAAGAAACTCCGGCCCAAGATATATCCGTTATAAATAAACGATAGAGCCAGGGTCCATCATCATTTTGTCACCATGAAGCGCTGGGAGAAGGTGTTGGATAACTTATACTACAGTCCCGACAGTCCGGCGGCCTATAGTGCATTGACGGCTCTCTATCGAGCGGCCAAACCCCAGGGGATACAACGTGCTCAAGTCCGAGATTGGTTAAGAAAACAAGACACCTATACCTTACATCGAGCTGCCCGTCACCATTTTCTACGGAACCGGGTCATCGTGGGAGGACTAGATTCCCAATGCCAAGCGGATTTGGTCGATATGAGCGCCTTTGCCAAACACAACGATGGGAATCGGTATATTTTGACGAGCATCGATATCCTGTCGAAGTATGCGTGGGTGGTACCCATCCGGACAAAAACGGGGGCGAATCTCGTAGCGGCGTTCAAGGAAATCTTCAAAACCGGGCGCAAACCCATGTATTTGCAAACCGACGAAGGCACGGAATTCCTCAACAGACTGTTCCAACAGTTTCTGAAAGACCAGAAGGTGTTTTTCTTCCATACGTACAACGAGACCAAGGCTTCCGTGGTTGAAAGGTTCAACAGGACATTCAAAGGCCGCATGTATAAATATTTCACCTATAAGAATACAAGGCGGTACATCGATGTTCTCCCGAAACTTGTGAGTGGTTACAATCGAGCCTATCACCGGAGTATAGAGAGAGCCCCCATTACCGTGACCCAACGCAATGAAGCCCAAGTCCGGCGTGTCTTTTATCCCAGGCAATCGCAGCGAACGACGAAGGAGGTGTACAAGGTCGGGGACCCTGTACGGATCAGTAAAATCAAAGGTCAATTTGAGAAAAATTACTTGCCCAACTGGAGCGATGAGCACTTCCTGATTAAACGGTGCCTACCCCGACAGCAGCGAGTCTATGAACTGGAAGATCTTCAAAGGGGACCGTTGCTAGGGACGTTTTACGAGACGGAATTACAGCCTGTCGTAAAAACACAGCAAGACTACTACACGGTGGAGCAGATTTTGAAAACGGAACGTCGACGTGGCAAACTGTTTCATTTCGTCAAATGGCAAGGCTGACCCAGTTCCTTCAATTCCTGGGTCGCTGCCAACCAGGTGAAACGACTATAAAGCCAGACACCACTGCCGTCATCCTTCATTCCACGCTCGACCACAGTGCTATGGACAAACAGCAGCTGCCTCTGAACACAGCGTCTCCCAAAACGCGCAAAGCGCAAGTGGACTTTGTGGTGATATTGCTAACCCTGCTGAGTGTGTTGTACGGAGGTGTGTTTTACGACGTAGCCTATGTCAGCACTCTACTTAACCAACTTAGAACACCAGCCACCAGTCAAACCAGTCTACAGATAGCACCAGTCAACCCCGTATCGAGCCCAGTCATCACCACCATCACACCCCGTGTACAAGCCACATCGAGCTCCACACCAAGTACACCGTCCACACCTACACCAAGGACACCCACTACGTCTGAAAACCCACGGGATTTCATCCCTCGCAGTGGACAGACAACTACGACCAACGTTGTACCCACCACCACCACTCCAGTTCACTCGTACCAAATTTACAAGAGCGGGTTACCACGACAGCGAATACACCTCGAACCATGGACCCTCGGTGGCAGCATCCCTTCACTTGCGTCATCGCAGGTCCGACGGGTTCCGGCAAAACGCACTTCGTCAGGAAGCTCCTTCAACACGCCGACAGCATGATCACCCCACCCATTGCCCGAGTCGTGTGGTGTTACGGAGAATGGCAGGCAGCGTATGCAGCAATGCCCCACATCACGTTCGTGGAAGGCCTACCCAACCTGGCCGATTTGGAACTGGACACCTTGGTGGTTCTGGATGATCTCATGGCGGAGACGGATGCGCGGGTCACCCAACTCGAATACCAAAAATACCTGTCTTGTGTGTTTTCTATATAAGCATAATGCATGAAGGCTATAACAGACATGTGGAGATTCGGTGAAACTGGCTTTGAAAACCGTGGAGAAAGTAGCTCATCAGTGGCCTAGGATAATCCGAAATTCACCCGCACACTTCCGGTGATGCCGCGCATGCGTGCGGCTGGAGAATCCGCGCGCGCGCGCTCGGCCGGAGTAACCCGCGCGCGCTGCGGCCGGTGCCGGGCCGGGGAAAACCCGGATGTTGAACATCCGGACCCTATGTCTAAGGGGAAATTAGAGCCCTTCTGGGTTCGGAGGTAGTTTTAGTGAAACCCGGAAGTGACGTCTGTGCGCAGAACCCACACCACCAAACCACAACCATGGACCCATAGTGGTGGGCCAAACACAACCCCACGCATCCCCGAAATGCCTGCTTTCTATATTACGACCAGACTGCGCATGCGCAAACTCTTGAACACGGACGAAGCATGAGTCCAGGCGGATGCTGCTTCACGAGAGCTTCAAAATAAGACCTCATACGACTCCATCGGACCCATAGTGACCCATGTCGGCGCCACAATGTCTATTTCCGTATACTTGGTATACTGCGCATGCGCAGAATGACGTCAGTTTTACGTCACATCCACCCCGTCGGATGCTGCTCCACGAATGCTCCACATGGATACCTCACTCGACCCCATCAGATCATTAGGGGCCCACCTAGACCCTTCGCACAATTCCCTGTCTGCGCATGCGCACAATGGAAACGACACACTAGTCCAATCGGATGCTCCCTCACATATGCTTCACATTGATACCTCATACGACTCCATCGGCCCACTAGTGGCTCACCTAGACCACAAAACGTCTATGTCCATACCCTTTTCCCACAATTCCCTGTCTGCGCATGCACAGAATGTTGACAACGAACGAGACACTAGTTCAATCGGATGCCCCCTCACATATGCTTCACATTGATACCTCATACGACTCCATCGGCCCACTAGTGACCCACCTAGGCCCCAAAATGTCTATTTCCATACCCTTTGTCTATTGCGCATGCGCAGAATGACGATATTGCTACCCAACAGCCACCCAGTCGGATGCCCCCCTCACATATGCTTCACATTGACATCTCACTCGACCCCATCGGTCCACTAAGGGCCCACCTAGACCCCAAAACGTCTATTTCCATGCCCTTTGTCTACCGCGCATGCGCAGAATGGCGATATTCCAACCCCACACCCACCCCATCGGATGCCCCCTCAGATTTGCTTCACATTGATACCTCACTCGATCCAATCGGACCATTAGCGGCCCACCTAGACCCCAAAACGCCTATTTCCATAACCTTTGTCCACCGCGCATGCGCAGAATGACGATATTTCAACCCCACACCCAGCCCATCAGATGCGCCTTCACGAATGCTTCACTTTGATACCTCATACGACCCAATCGGTACACTAGCGGTCCCTACAGATTGCCGAACATTCTCACGAAAACCCACGGTTTTGGGACTACTTTCGGACCGCGGAGGCAGACCGCATAACCGCCAGACCGCATCACCGCGGAGGAATACATGCCCCCGAGGTCACGCCCCATTCACCCAGACCGGAAGTGACGTCATACCTGCGCACAACACTCCTGCGCACACTGCCACAAAACCGCCACATGTTTGTTCTCGCGCATGCGCAGTGAGGCGCTAGAGGCTCGAAATCATCTTTATATACTACTCACGATTCGCAAGCCATCTTATGGATGGCGAAGTGTACGCAAATGGCGTAGATACTGTAGTTTGAAATCCAAATCTGGTATTCAGGAATTTATGCAAATGAGATTTGGTCATCTCTTCTAAACTTATCAACTGATAAAAAAATCCTAATACGTTCATACACAGTACCGCTCAGCGCATGCTCCATTTCACAGGCTCATTTATCATCCCTGCCTCCAATAGCGGAGGTTGACCTTTACTACGTTGCTATGACGTAAATCTATACCACGTGACTTCGTCAGCCAATCAGCTAAAGTCTACCGACGTAACCCCAACGTAACTCGCCATTTCCGAGTCATGTGATGAACTACTTGTTCAAAATTTCAGATTCACCACACCTCTTGGATGAAACGAAAGTTATACATACCTATATATTTTGTAAGCCCAGGCAATATCTGTTTCAGAAGTGGTATGAAAACCTGTAATTTATCAGATTTCTCGGGTCTGTTCTCCGCCGGATGAAGGCCGAACAGAATCCGGTAAAACACTGGATATCGCTCCGCGATAATGGAGATACACGATTCGCAAGCCATCTTATGGATGGCGAAGTGTACGCAAATGACGGTTCAGTTTGAATCCGGCCGAACAACTCCTTCAGTTTTGCACATGAGCGAACTACTTTTCATATGCTCTGTCCCGATAAACAGGGAAAATAATCTCCAGATAATTCTTTTTAACGCTAGGTCAACAGAGGTATTATGCAGACTTAAAAAGTAATCGAAATGTTCGGCAAACATCTATTTTACTATATATGATGTCACTTTCGGCGATGTGCGCGAGGCCCCGAATCCAGTCCAAAAATCTGACTGGTGGCTGGGGTATTATTAGACACCCAGCGAGGTGGTTGAGTAAGACTGGTTACCTCGACTAATTCAAATAGTAGATAGGTAAACGGCCGGTGTAGAGGCTAAGAATGTCCGGTGGCTAAGAGTGTCCGGCTCCTATCTTCTAACCCAGCTAGGACATTTTTCCCCACATTGGAGATGTGTCCTTCCTTGGTTGCAACAGAAAATGATACGAAAAGGGACACTAATCCCCAGAACATTCTTAGCCATCACACCGGCATATAGTCGACCGTAATACACGCCTTGCCGGTCGTCTAAAAATAGCAAAAACCGCCATGTTTCCTTCCCATAGTGCAATGAGAACCACGAGTAAACTTTTGCCTCACGCATGCTGTAAGTATAGGCATGGACTGAAAATTGCAGAAAAAAGTTATTTCAAATGATTTTTTACATGATTTCTTCAGACTCCTTTCACTCTAGAACAGTTCATTGATATTTCAGGTCCCTGTCAGCTTCTGACACTGTCTGGAAACAAACTTATGACGGTATTTTTCTATATTTGCTATATTTGAATCTTGCTCCTGAAAAAGGGATAATTTTTTTTTTTGGCCACTTTCAGACGACCGGCAACTAATGTATACTGCATATAGGTAGACTCATTCTCTTCATTGCGAAATTATCGGGTTCGAATAAACATCCCCAGACCCGGAGAATAAACGACCAATGAAAGTCGACTTCAGATGTGATAACCAATCAGGCTACTGGAATTACTGGCCAACAGAATTTGAATTTGAATTTGAATTCAGTCCGTTTAGGCAGCGAAACGAATGTGGTCGAAATCTGTCTGGTCTGTGCAATACAGGGGAGGTAACCATTCTTATACTCTCTGAAATATATCCAGCTGATACCGTTTGTTCTAATGTCCCATTCTAAACCGTAACAAATAACTCGACAATATTGCTCCATCAATATACAATAGGTTCGAGTGATTTATTCTCGTTTGAGTGCAATCAACATACATTGTACACGACCAAGTACCAACAGCTAGGTTCGAGTGATTTATTCTCGTTTGAGTGCAATCAACATACATTGTACACGACCATTAAGTACCAACAGCTAGAATGTACTCCAAAGCTTTAATGGTCGTTTTATTTGCACTGTCTGCATTAAAAATCCAGAGATAAACCCTAATAGGCCAAGACACTGGGAAAAGCATAACAAGCATAGAATTTAACCATGGACACAATATTATATTCGTCCCAGATTTAACATATAGAACAATGAAAAACGCTGTTAAATTTTTCGGAAAATTGACTCTTATGTCCCCTTCAGTGGATACATTAGCAGTATGATATAAGGCAGCATCCTGAGAACATGAATCCTATAGAACTCAATCTTAATCCACCATTTTTGAATAAGATGAATAAAATTAGACATATTGCACACTTGAGAATTCACCCTAGAATGATCAGACCAGTAGCCGCTGCTACGAATAACCGCATGGCCCTTAGCCCCCCGTTCCCCCTTTTCACGTACCCCGATGGCGACATTACCAGAATCGTACAAACATCAATTTTCGTCTCCACTTCGTGCCTACACAAATTACATATAGTAACGGGTTACAAAGGGCATTATTTGGGGAATTCCAGAGATTATGAAATTTTAATTATTGAATATGCAGTAACAAGGGCATGTAAAATTCCTATTCATTGAAAATTCCTATTCATTGAAAATCCTCTGACTATCCCTCCGATAGTTACTATCTTTAAATTTATCAGTGAAAGCTTGTATCCGATAAATCTAGTAAGTTTCACATGGAGTTCTCTCCCCTTTCTGTGCGCGGTATTCATTAATTTCCATGAATCACTGGTATACCATGTTGGGTGAATCATTCTTGGCAGATTACGCCGTTCAATAATGTTTTCATAAGCGTGCTAAATGGTTATTTTACGCACGGTTAGTGTGGGAAAGTTTATATTTTAGGGCAAGGGCACTACTCAAATTGATTATCAACAAAAATTACAATTGAAGGTGGAAAACATATTTTAAACTTTGACAACCTTTCTCCCCTTTTTTGAAAATACTCGTCCACTGATATTGGCACGATGCTCCCGTCTTGGTTGGCATGGTGCCAATCTCCGTGATCTCTGGGGAGTGATTTTGTCAGCTGAGTCAGCTGTTGGGAAATTACGTGGATATATGCCTATTTGTGTCGCTTTGTTAATCAATTTTCCGATGGAAACAACAGTTAAACTTGAGAAGGAAATTTCATCTTGTAATTTATTCGTTTTATTATTCGATTGTTACTTGTATGAAAGCAGACGTCCCAGGTTCCTCATTCCGACTTGTGAAATGGAATCTCCTAATGAACACCTGAACCTCTTGACACGTGTACATTTCACATAACCGTGGTAAATCGTGTAATAATTGCACGGTTAGCTCGATGTTATTGACACAAGTGTTACAGAATATCGCTTACTGTTCGTGAACTGACTTAAAATACAATTACTAATTTCATTTTTGACCTTTGCAGATGCGCCGAACGCGGCAAAATGAGGAGGTAACAGACAGGAGAATAATGGTCGCTTACCAAGGTCTGATTGATCGTCTTATCTTCAGAGCTCATCGTGCAGCAGCCATGTGCTATTTTAACTCTGACCGATATGATTCGTGGGTATTCTGGGGAAACTTCTGTGCCGGTCTTTGTTCAATGGTTTCAATCACTGATTTGGCTTGGCACGTAATAAATATGGAGATGCCAGATACAATACATTCATTCATAATAGCGATCGCTGCCATCTTCGTGCTTATATTTACGCTTATAAGTAGAGGAATCTTCCAAGCTTCCCTACAATGGCAAGATAAAGCTAAGGACTACAATAAGGCAGGGGCTATGTGGCAAGAATTGGAGTCTTCATTGGAAGCCTTTTCGGTAGACATCGACAGCTCAGACATGGATATAGAGATGACCAGAGACAGATACAGGAAGGCATTAATGCGACGTCGTCAAATTTGTTTAGTGGCCAAACCCGAGCAATGGGTGTACACCCGATATTCTGATCCCGCGATTGTCCTCCAACGCAGGGAAAATATAGAGACCCTATACAGCCATTATAGGAGGAGACTAGGGACTCCGAATGCTGCTGGTGCTGCCGAGTAGAAGCTGGAATACATTATTATTTGATTCAATTTCAACTGAAGCCATGCTGATCTATCACAGAACATCCATGTTAATGGCGTGCCAATCAACACGGAGCCAGAGGTCAAACTTTCAGGTGTCATTTTAGACAATAAACACAATTTTAACTCTCATGTCAAGCAGTTGTGTAGGAAAGCTGGTGCTCAACTGAATATACTTCAAAGACGTACTTGCTCACGACCTTGGTTTTAACTCCAGAATGGCAATTTTTAAGTGTTTTATTCTTTCACATTTCAAGTATTGTTCTCTGGTGTGGCATTTCTGCGGTGCCACCAACAATGCTAAACTGGAACATAGTCAGTACAGGGCACTGAAATTCGTGTTTCATGACTTACTGAGTAAAGTTAATCTGCCCACCCTCGAACTATCAAGGAAAATTCTTGTGGAAGTTTATCTCTCCGCCGTTCATGTGGGACTATTTTTGAAAGCGTGAACTATTTTATAATCTGAGGAAAGGAGATCAATTACATGTGTCACGCCGCAGAACTAAGAAGTATTGTCAGTCTATGATGCCAAACTTTGGAACACACTATCAGACGACATAAAAAACTGTGATTTTAGAACTTCTACAGAACTGGGAAGATAATCCATCCATTTATTAACTTATATAGTCCGGTACACCAGTGATTTCTTAATTTTGTTTTTATTTTATTTTAGTGCTGTTATTACATTTGTAGAATTTAGTGTATTTCAGTGTGAATAATTTTTATTTATTTTTTTTTATTTTATAATTCCCTTTTAAAAAAAAATATATTTACAATTTATTGATCATTTATTTAGTTTATTATTTTCAATGTAATTCATCGTATTTTACTGGTTTTGTCCTCATGATTTCAAAATTTATTAATTTAGTGTAAATACTGTATATAAATACTTATCTTATTATTTCATCTAACCAATCTATTAATATATATATTTATAATTTAATACTTCACATGATCAGATCTGTGGTATTATTATTCTTGTTTACTGTATTATTAGGTTATTACACAGTGCTTTGTACAATATGGAATGGTATTGTACAAGTCCATGATCATGTACGGGTTTTCATCACAACATGGACGAGTACAATACTCTTCCATATTGTATAAAGCACTGTGTAATGTTTATTATACAGGTCATCGAAATATTAAACTAAATTATTTGTTATCGATTTTTTATTTATATTTAAATCAATATAGTTTTGTTAGATAAAACAACATAACATCAATATATTCAACTATAACAATAAATTCAACTACAATAATAATTCCTAGATTGCAATAGACTCTAAATCTGTAATTCTGCAAATATCATGTAAATCTATTATCAGTTTCTACTTTGCGAACTTCATTTGAGCCAAATTTGACTGACTGGGTAATGTTACTTTGAATTTAAATTCATATTGATATTTAAGTTTCCTAGATGATCGAGCGAGAAAATAGGTTTTCAACTTTTGTAGGTTCATTTTGGCTTCATAACAAAAAGAGTTACCTCCCTTAGAAAGCGTACAATATGAATTCAATACGGCATTTTGGGATCCAATATGACTTTGGGTATTGTATGGACACGTGATGCGATTAAAATGATTTGATTGGATCAAAGGACATAGCTGTATAATAAAATGGTTATATCCAGAAATTAACTATGCTGCTATTCTTAGAACTACTTTGTTTTTCTTATTTGTGTGAATAATCAGCTCACTTTTACTTTATTTCTCAATACCGGTACTCAGTATATTCGAAAGTAGATGATTTCTATATATTCACCATGCTGTTCTTAATCTATTAATATTATTATGTTATTAATCAAGTGTTTTCATATTGGCCTTGCTATAGGTCCGAGGTCTGCCGTATTGGCCTGAGGCCGCAGGCCGAGGGAGATGCAATACGGATGGGTTTTTTTTTAAACTGATGACTAATTGTTTTATTTCCACAAAAAGACATTATTATGGTTTTCTTAGCGTTAATGCTCAAGTCCCATTTATTAATATAAGTCCCTTGGTATAATGGAACAAGCATATAATTCCCATCATCACCCCGAATCAAGGCTCTAGCGTTCACAAAACTATCCTTATGCAGTCATAACATTAGATAACATCAGAGACTGTGTTGCCCCAGTATCTCTCCAGATAACTACAGGTTTGCTTTTCCCCTCCCGATTAACGGGCAACAATTCTCCCTTAAGATGGAAACGCTTGTAAACCTCTGATATCTGATTATCACTAACATGTTCTTTGTCAGGTAGTTTGTGTAGAGGCTTCATCAACTTTTCAGTTTCTGACCTTAAAACACTGCTTTTAACAAAAGCGACCAGTTTATTCCCCTGTCATCACGGATTTTCGAAGACTCCGCCTTCAGCTGACCTTCCTGCGAACAATAGTGGCATGTAGGAGCTTTCCATGACTTAGTAAAAATTATGCTCCACTGTCTACTTTTCTAATCCAGTGCCTGCCTTGTCATATTGACATTTCCCATCCTTTGGACTAGTACTAGCTTTTTGATCGAACTTAATACCAAATTTTCCAACCTCCCACTTTTCCCCATAATTCCCATACTGGATTTGATCATTTTTCTTGTGAGTTGGATAAATCATCCAGTGGAGCTGAAGATCTCTTAGTGATAACCGACGTATTCACAAATTTCCCAGTAGCAATGCCCACCCGTAAACAAAAAGCAGATACTGTAGCCAAAGTGTCGGTCACCGAATGGTTAGCGAAATTTGCTGTTTCTTTGAGGGTTCGTGGTGACCAAGGACGCAATTTCCAGTCGCCGCTCTGTGCAACATGTGCAATACAAAGAAATCTCCAACATCACTGTACCACCCACAAGGGAAGGAGCAATGTGAAAGATTTAATGGAACTTTCCATGGCCTTCGGCGGACATTGCCTGTTTCAAAGAAACGTCGATGGCATGGACACAATCAGGGTGTTGTGTAGGCATACAATGTGGATTGTCACTCCAGTCGGAGTTTTTTCCCATTCCACCTGATGTTCGGTAGGGACTCGAGATTCCCCATAGACATTCTGACAGGTTGTGGTGGTGAAGTAGAATCTCAAGATGAATCTGACGATTGGGTTGCAGCACACATGGAACGGTTATCTGAAGCATATAGGTTGGCGTCTCAAAGACATGGTGTAACGCCAGACACAAGAAAGGAGTGTCATGACAGGAGGATACAAGGGATACCGATAACACTTGGAGCTCTGTTCTATTTGCGAACCTGGGATGTTCGTAGAAGAAGCAAGCTTCAAGACGCGTGGAAGTCCACCATGTACAAAGTGGTGAAGAAAGTTGGTGATAATGTATTCATCATTGGACCAGCTGATGGGTTTGGAGTTCAAAAGATTGTCAACAGAATGAATTGTTCAAGTGTACGCAGGGGTTATTTTAGACACTTTTCCTTTATATAACTCAATTTCAAAAAGATGAAAAACTCAATTTTTCGGCGCGCCTACGGCGCGCAAAATAAACAACAAAACTCAATTTTTTCGGGTTTTTCATCGCATGCAGTCTGGAAACTCAATTTTTTTATCTTTTTAGTAGGACACTTACAATAAATAAATTCGCGACAATTTTTCATCGTGTCAGTAATGTTATGAAGCTCATCAAGCAAAGTTGCGTGTCATACATAGCTGCATACAAGTTTGTTTGCTATCCAACTGTGATTGGCCGATTATATTTTGGCTAAAGATGTTAAGTAGAAATACTTCCCTCAGAGATAGCTTCATTTAATTAAAAAATGAGCGCGAATAAAACAAGAGAGTTTTAAAATCCAAGTTATCTCGGGAAGTTCTATTTGGTCGATTATTTTGGGGGTGGGGGAGAGTACTTTAGCTCTGGATTGTGATAGGTCAAAGGTGAAAACATTTTCCCTACAAATAGCTTACTTTAGTTTAAAAAATCTATACTTATAGTCAAGAAATAAAATTGTCCCTTGTCCATTTCCATGAGTTAAGCAATCCTTGACAAAGTTGGTGGTTGAGTATTGTAAGTGTCTGGGTATTTGTAAGTGACAGGAAAGAAATGAAGAAATAAATGGCAATAAAAATGTTAATAAGAGACGTAAAAATAAAACAATGGTGGTTGTGAAGTTTTGTGGATTTCACGAAAAAAATCCAATGCTGCTTGGTAAATGCAGATAAATGGCCAAAAATTGCAAATTAAACTCAATATGCACCCTATTTTGTAGTATGTGGTGTGGGACTTGTTTACAAAACATACTGGGGTTTCAGAAATTTCCATCGGGCAGAAATAAAATTATTCATAAAAACGTATATTTTGTATGTTATAGCATATGCCCCCCCATGTAGATCCACAGTTGCGCAGGACAGAGTGTGGATCTTTTGTTTTTACACCAATCTGCATTGCTCACTTTGTGTATTTATTCCCAAATGGTACATCAGCTGTATTTTGGGGAATGTCTGTTTTGTTCGTTCCTTGTTTCTGGGGAAACGTCTTTCAACATCACACGCATCCAAGTGAAATGTTGACTGAGAGAGAAAATGCTAGTCCGGTACCCAGCTCCCATAATGCACTGCGGCGTAATGGGAGTCTGGTATTGGCCATCGAATGGCAGCCTCCAGCGGGAGATTCAACATGGCGGCTGCCCAGGTTATAGGCATAGGACGAGGTAAACTTCGCTGTTTTTCTGGTAAGTTTATTACCGGCAATTTATGCCGTCGGGATACAACGATTCCTTGTACACCACTCGTCATTTCTGTATATCGCAAAGCATTTGCCGGTCAATGATTCATGTCGCAGCAGTCAAAATAGCCCATGTTGTTGTTGTTGTATGCAATAACATGTGCGAGGTAAATGTAGGCCTACGCATTGGGGGAGGAAAACGATCTCAAAATTCGCCCAAATACAAACACAGTGGACGATGCCCTATTTTTGTCGATACAACTTTCAAGTTGTCACTTAAAGTTGTAACTTTTGACACTGACATTATCCAACCACCTGGTTTTTTTTGGGGGGGGGGGTATTTTATTTCAGGTTGCATTTCTTGGGATGCATTTGATTTTTATATTTATTGTTTCTCAAAACTCATGTACCGGTATGTCTTTGCTAATTTCCATAATCTTTACAATCCTCCGGTTTTTGTCAAAATATATCCAATTGCCCGAATATTTTTAATAATAAATTCTATCTTAATGATTATGCACAATGTCTGTACATGGGTTGTTGTACCGACTGGTATCACTGTTCCTAGTATGTAATATTCTCAAATCATATGAATTTCCATTTCAATTTTCATATCTGTACCATACTAAATTTTATGATTCTGCAGTAGCTGTACATTTTTCAGCAGAGTGAATTAAAATTAATTATTGAATATACCCAATGAATTACTGGACTCAAGTCTTAAGTTTAAAATACCGCTGTTGTCAAACATATGTTTGCAACATTTTGTGGCAGTTTATTGGCAGCTGTTGCCCATGACACAAACTTGTCACAAATCTCTTGGGAGTAATGCAGTTTAAAATCCAGCTGGTATGTTGTTCCTAAATACACTCCATGTCTGCATCGATCATTGATTAAAATGGATTGCTTGTTACCGATGAACATGCTTTATACTAACTCTATGCCTATCTTACATGTATATGCACTGAGTAATTAGAATAATATATTTTATAGAGAGCTTAATTTAATAGTGACTAATCTATTGTTATGTATGAAGCAACCCATTGAACAGAGACACATCAAGACCTATCACATCAACAACTATCGACATAGAGAAACTTGGAATTAGTGTGCTGGGGGAAGGGTGATGAATAAAGTGATAATGTTAAAATGTAATTTCAAATGAAAATTAACCCATCAGAAAAAGTGCAAATGAAAGAACAATTCAAACAGTGTTAATGATTTTTTTTTTCAACTGAGACAAAGTAAAAAGCATTTTACATTTGTGGTTTCTTTTAATTTATTGTTTATTGTTCTGATATGATGTACTGCTAGAATAAAAGATCAGTTTTCCCCATGTTAACTTTGTTCCCTTTTAATTTTACCAATTTCAATTAACCTTTTATATGGTCATTTATCATTTCCATTTCTTTATTTACAGGCAGTCATATTTGACCATTGCTTCAACACCATGATAGTTTCCAGTATTAATTCCACTGGTATGTATGAACAAATTTCACACATACATGATATATTATTTAATTAGCCCAGTGAAATCTCAATGATACATAATCATGGCAATTAAAAAAGTCTGAGCAGACACATGTATTAAGTGTCAAACACTATTCTTTATTTTTCTTGTTTATACATATGATACCCAATCAATTGATCCAAATTTATCATTTGCCTACAGGCAACAGTAGTACATCATATAACAATTTTGGCTTTCATCTCTGAAAACACTTTCCATCAGCAAATGATCTTAATAATTTGACAAATGCAAATTATTTATCCGGCCACATAATCTCGGTTGCAAAAATATTCATTCCATAAGTTACAAGGACATTGGAAATAATATACTATATTACAACTTTTTATTCTTGTTCAATTTCTAGGTCATAATCAGGTGTGCCAGTTTGATGATTGCAGTACAACTACATGTCACCTTCATGGACATCCACCAACCTTTGTCAGTCCTGAGGCACCAGCTTGATGGAACTATTGTCTGAATTTCAGCAAATGAAAAGTTGTAATAATATAGAACAAACAATAAATAATACTATCTGATAGTTGTGTTTCTTGCTGGTCCACATCAGTGATGTATTCAGTATTCTACAATATATTAGAGACCATGATAAGACTTAATCACAGTCAATATGTATCATATAGTGGTAAATGTCTTAGAGACCCACACAGTTGAACATTGATATCAGCTCACATAAATATGATGTTGCAAAAGTCCACTTGCTTATCTCACTTAAATGTATGTTGATTATTGTGATTGAATTCAACACCCTTCAACAGCTTGAGGAAAAAAATACCATGATTTCAGATGACACTAAGGTAAGCCAACCACACCCATTACAACCAAGTGACATAGCTGGGTACATAGTGAATTTCAGGAATTAGCATACATGTAGAAAGGTAAATGAACATCACAGGCACGAATCTGTTATGTAATTTATCATCTTAAATTATGGATACATGTACATATTACTTGTGTTCTTCTGTATGTGGTTGACATGTACAGATTTTGAATAAAAGAAATTGCCTTTGTCTTTTTGACTCAAAGGGTTTCTATAGACTGTGTCTGGTCAAAGATCCCAAGAAGTTTTATTTTTTATATTTTTAAGAGCCCCAATTCAGGAAACTGAAATATGCAGAGTCATAGGATCTGATATCAAAACTATTCCAACAGCTAACAGCATTTTACAGACACATTCAATGTTGGCATCAAGGGGAATAATTATGCTGAAAATTTTGTGGAAAAAGTATCTGCATTCACTATGTTCACACAAAACCAAAACTAACAGCTTCTAATCTTTTCCATCAAAATATTTCAAGCTTGGACCGCTACCAGTTAAATCTAGTTGGCAGAGATTTGATAAACTTGTGATCAATGGGTAATTGGTTTGATACATGTAGAGACCAGCGGTGTATTGGTGGCCTGATCTGAACTATCAAGAATCATAATACATATTAATACGAAGTGTGATATCATATGTCACAAGTCTGACTAAATCCTACTACTGCCCGGTGTTGTATATTACATTTGTAACATGCATTTCTGTTAATTTTCGTTCCCCAAGGAGGGAGGGAAGAGAGTGAGGGGAGGGGGTATGCTGAAATAGTTTTGCGAGTGTCCAGTGTGCTAACAATAGTTTTGCCTCAGTTCAGAATGATATATGCCGAGTCTATTTTTAACAGCAGCTTACCTACTTTAATTCTTAGACAAAAGATTCCCCAGGCAGAACGATAGGTACAATAATGCATGAATCCTGGATGAAATTTACAGTTTGTACTTTTCCTAATTCCCATCCTATGGCTACAGTGTGGAGAAAGTTTTAATCAGTGATATTTGGACTTTTTTTTAACTTATGTTCCCAAAATTACCTTCAATGTTAGCATAATGGTCCCCTTCTTCACATAATTTGATGCAATTTATAGCTAGTTTAAAATATTCCCCATGCTGTAGATACAGGCAGGAGACCGGTAGATCACAGACCACAAATTAACACTGGAAGTTGGGCATCAATGCACCTGACTGAGAATTAAAGTTGGAAAGGGGAGATTTGGAGAGCATGATGTGGAGATGTTGGACTGTCATACTTCCATGTATCTGATATTATCCACAAAATCCCATTCTACATATCAATATTGTTACTATAACAATTCTTAACTTGAGTCTTCATGTGACTAATCCAGTGCCCCAAATAGTACTTGCAATTCTTTTGAGTCAAGGAAT
This sequence comes from Hanleya hanleyi, assembly GCA_036873755.1. Lineage (NCBI taxonomy): Eukaryota > Metazoa > Mollusca > Polyplacophora > Lepidopleurida > Hanleyidae > Hanleya > Hanleya hanleyi. The sequence continues at coordinate 10,210 of JAVTVY010008107.1, read as the reverse complement.
AATGCCTGGCATTGCTGTTGAGCTAGAAACCGTCCTTGATAAATTGTCCGCCTGCCTGACACACACAAGTATTACGGTGCAGGTGGTCATTTACATGTGTAAAAGTCTGTATGCCAGATTTGTGGCTGATATCCAGTTTGAACTGTAATACATCCTCTTGTGTCCTGTTGTATCATCTTGCATCGATAAAGTGTTGATGTGGCAGAATCTGTGACCTGCAGGTTGGAAAACAATGATATACCAGTTCATTTTATAGTGTCAGAACTCATATGGAAAACATCATTACCGGTACATGATAAGTCGAGGGCAAAATTAGAGAATGTATACAATGAAAACTTAATCCAGTCTATGTAGAAAGAAAATCATGAAAAATGAAAAAAAAAATTGATGGATCTTAATTGGCCATGAATGGATTGTAACTCAACCATGTTTATTTAGTGGATTTAGTCACCTATAAGCATGACAAGAAGCTGTGAATTAGTATATGATTGTATTACCGTACATGAATAACCTCTCAATGGAGCAATGTTTTGTCGAAGGGATTCATATCGTAATCAACCAGTAGCTGTATTTTGAATAAAGAAGTTGTTCCATATGTTTGCGAAAGAAATAGATCCCAATTAGAAATTTAAAAACGTGGCCTACTCAGTCAATTGCTTTCCTTTTTAACAATATACAAAAATATCATTTTTTTTTGTTTTTCATCAATAACTATTATGATGGTGAATGTGCAGACTTGAAATATCATATAATTATAGTATTCATATCATAGTATCTTGATATTATAAAATACCATAGAATCGTAATATTAGTAGGATGAATACATACCTGGTACCAGCTGGAGGATTTTGTGGCATTATGTGTCACAGTGTGGCTGCCAATAAATGGAGAGAGAAGGATTTTGGTACAATGTTATATTTATATGGTGTAACGGTAAAAGTAATCTTAAACAAAACTTAGCATAACAAATATGTGGGGAGTGGTGCCAACTTTATGTGTTGCAGCCCATAAATCAATCCAGAATTAATTTACTCTGAAATATTGACTGCTTACTAGCTAGAGGATGGAAACCTTTACAGCTGGTACAGAGATACATGTGGTTTGAGAAACAACAAACTATGATTTGATGCTTATTAAATCTTTTATACATGAAATACATCCGAAGTTGCACCCCAAACTAAAATACCCCCCCCCCCCCAGTCACGCCCCCCTCCTCCAATGAAATTGAATTGATTCACAGAAGTTAGGATTTTTCTTAAAAAATCAAGGCCGCTGGTAACTTCAAATACTTGATAATATTATCAGAAAATATAAGTCGTCCATTGTATTGGTATTTGGGCGCTTTTTGAGATAGTTTCTTCCTCAAGTGAGTGCATTTACCTCGCACATGTTATTGCATGCAACAACAACAACATGGGCTAGTTTCACTGCTGTGACAAAAATCATCAGCCGGCAAATGCTTTGTGATATACAGAAATGACGAGCGGTGTACCAGGAATCGCTACATCATGACGGCATAAATTGCCGGTAGTAAACTTACCAGAAAAACGGCGAAGTTTACCTCGTCCTATGCCTATAACCTGGATACCTGAACCTGGGTAGCCGCCATGTTGAATCTCCCGCTGGAGGCTGCCATTCGATGGCCAATACCAGACTCCCATTACGCCGGTGCATTATGGGAGCTGGGTACCGGACTAAGAAATAGTCTGGATAGACTGGATACCCGTCTCTATTAATAACGTTGGGATACATAGAGACTGGCCCCGGGTCCTGTGACCTTCGCCTTGGCGGCGACGTCATATCCCATAATGCCTCTCGTGACGTTGATCCGTAAATGTTATAACACACGTGCGAGCCTTACGAGAAAAACATAATGAATTCCACTGTATTCGGAAAGAATATTCGGGAATGAAAAGGCACGAGATATATGGTCTGCTGTAGAATTTAAGGGCTATCTCCATTTAAAAAACTAAAAGATGTACTATTAGTATAATGTATTATGATCACGGATATACTACAGACAAATACATGGTCATAATAATGTGACATTACTGTGGTTAAACAAATGGGGTTACAAAATTAAACAAGAGCCCATGGGGCTTCAATATACGCCCGTATATCTGAAATTACATTGGTTCAAATTTCAAGGTTGTTTAATAGCCTTGATTCCAATTGATCTAGCAATCCAGAGAAAGGTCTACAATTTTTTGCTTATGAGAATGTAACATATATCACATCTTATATTGAATGATAAACTAAAATGAGCTTAACTCTTGGTAACTAGTTGACCTTGAAGCAAGAGCTGAGAGCTCACATATCCCACACTGATATCGACAATAGTCAAACACAAGAAAATAATAGTTTTCCTGCAAATGGATTCCTTTCAGACGAGAGAATTTTTCATGAAGGAAGAAGAAAGTGATGAAGTAAACCTTTGTTCTTGAGTTAATAAACAGGTGTGAAGTTCATAAAGGATTCCTCTCCCCGTTAAATTAGTAAATGTATGCTTTTTATTTCACAACAGTTTAACTAAATGAAGCGTTTCAAACATGGGAGACAACTTTACAGGGCAATACCATATAAATGCAGGGGAAAGAACTTCGAATATTCCAACAATATTCCAACACATTTAGTCAGCTAAGCTTGATTCAGTTTTGGGGGACTGCAACCTAGACCTTTGACAAATTGATGTGATATGTATGGCTCCACTTAATTGCCATGCGAGTAAGGTATACTCAAAGTTTGGTACCAATCCATACCTTAAAACTAGAGCTATCGCATGGACAACATGAATTGCAGGCAAGCACCTAAAAGGTACGTGGACCCCCTCAGCCTGTTTTTTTTTAGTCAAGTAGGATCAGGGCTGCATCTAGAGCCAATTTAGTTTCGGAAAACATATGGGCGCCCAAAACTCAAATGAAACAAAAAGCGAAAGTGTTGTTGTTCAATTTGAAAGGATTTCTGAAGGAAATACTAGAAAAAGACTCTGGGATCCTCAATATCGATCCGATTGCATAGCTGGGTATTGAATTTCATGTTAATAAACCTCTGTTTTGTGAGTGATCACAGGCTATTTGCGCCGAAATTCACTTTAAAAAATTGGACCCTCAATAATGAATTACGAAAAGGAACTGGGAGTTTGGGATCGGAACCTGCAAAAAATCCCTGGACACCGTATAAAAGAGACATAGGTTTCATGCGAGTGGTGTGCTGGGATTACAGCATGCAAGAAAGTGTAGCTTTATCAGTGGCAATTTATGCATTGCACAAGTGTGATTACAAGTAAACACACTGATTGACACAGGCCCACCCTTATCATTTTTGGGGGGGAGGGGCATAAACTTCAGGTATACAAACTGGTTCAAAATTGCCCAGAGTCAGGCTAAAAATGGGCTCACCTAATCATTCATTTTAAATAATTTCCAATGTACAGTAACATGTTTGGTGACAAAAATTGATAAAAATGTTGTACCAGTTAAATGTGTGGACACAAATATGGTTCATGCAAAAGTTTTAGGATAAAACATATGATGTAGAATAGAATGATTTAATAGCAAAATTAAAGAAAAATGTTGTCCTTCATTCAATGAGAATCTTTCTTGTATCAGGGAACCTTCAAAATTCACAATGAAACATGCAACCAAGGGTTCCCGATGGGCATAGATAACAGTGCAAAAGCTAAGCAATCGGACGGACGGACGGACGTACGTACATGGCAACGACAAGATGTTAATGGATGAATGGACAGAACGCAACATCGCATTACACGACCTCATCTTCAACAGGCATAAGAAAATGTGACTTTTAATGATTATGATTTCTTGATTTTGGGGTCACCTTGACCTTGACCTTGGCCTAAATTTTGGTACATGACAAACCGTCTCCCCTCAATTTCTCAATGGACACAAAAAAATCGTGATTTTTAACAATTTCACGATTTTGGGGTCACAGTGACCTTGACCTTTGACCTTGACCTACATTTTGGTATGTGACACATTGTGTCCCTCTAATGTATCTACGGACACAAAAAACGTTATTTCTAAAAAATTCCTAATTTTGGGGTCAGTGACCTTTGACCTTGACCTAATTTTTGGTATGCATCACTTCATTTCCGCCTATTAAATCCACTCACAAAAAATTAAAATTTTTTAATGATTTCCTGATTTTTCGATCACACTGACCTTTGACCTCTGACCTTGACCTACATTTAATATGCAACACATCGTCCCTCCCCTAGGGCATCCACTCACCAAAAATTAGAACTGTAGATAAAAAACTGTCAACGATCAATGATTTCCTGATTTTTGGCAACAGTGACCTTTGACCTCTGACCTCGACCTCAATTTTGGTACGCGACACATCGTCTCCACCTGGCATATCCACTCACAAAAAACTGCAACTGTGGATAGAAAACGTTCACAAATATAGACCGGACACGAACACTTCAGTGATTTCCTGTTTTTTAGGCCCGTGACCTTTGACCTGTGACCTCGACCTTCATTTTGGTACGCGACACATCGTCTCCCCGTAGGGTATCCACTCACCAAAAATTGGAACTGTAAATAGAAAACTGTTCCAGATATAGACCGGACACGGGGGACGTCCGGACAGACGGACGGACGGACAGACGGATGGACGGACAGACGGACGGAAACCGCCATCACATAATACGTCCGCCTTTTGGGCGGGCGTATAAAAAAGGAATTGATTCGACTTCTAGGCTCATAAAAATATTCGTTTTATCATATTTTTAATATATGTTTTTCTACAATGTCTGGAACATGTTCATTCGAGTAACGTGTGCCAACAAGGCATGGAAAGTAAATCTGAGTTTTTGACCATTATCTCGATTTTTTATGTTCTGCAGAAGTGTTATATTCACGATCCTATGCTACATTCATGATCCTATAATACAAGAAACATGGGGAATGTATTTAGATTTAAAATTAATTGCTGAACTTTCACTGAACGTGACCAAATCTACGTGTCGGCATCTCACGGAAAATTCCCCGCCGGTGAATCGACACGGTATTTTTTCCAGTTATGTGTTCGCCATGAAATACGAGGAAATCTTCATGAAACTAAATATTTCCGAAATGAGCATCTCCTCAAGATAGAAGAAATACCAGAATTAAAATCGGATATAGATATGGCGAATCTTCCAAATCAAGTTGATCAATTTGCCAGCCGTTGCAATTCGTCAACAGAAAGCATTTTCGGTTCTATTCCCATATTATCCTTTTTATGGTTATGGTTATCCTTAATTAAACCTTAATTCTTTCTCTCTCCTGGTTATCCTTAAATGGTTATTATTGCCTCATCTCTGAGGTCAGTGTCTTCTCAGATATACGAAATGACTTAACTGTTAAATACAGAAGTGAGCGTATGCAACCGAAACTGCGTAGATTGAAATACATACCGGTACTGGCAAATGTAGCCGTTGGATCGCCGATTACATTTTGCAGAATGCAAACGCGATTATACGTTTCTTTACCTGGAGACAAACTGTTTGCTTGAAAAAAAAAAACAATCCCAACTTTTGTTCTCGTTTTCAAGGTTTCATAAAGAAGCTTAATAGCATTCAGAAAGCAACTCTATGGAAAACATTGCCGACTATACACGCTACACTGGCTGAAAGTTAATCATACCGTTTCGGGAAGCCATAATTGCAGTATTTGCATGCATCACATGGCAGTGTGACTAAACGTCACAGGACCTACGAAGTACGGAAGGAATTAGGACTCCCGACGCGAACTGAACTCTTGAAACCTCCCCCCCCCAAAGTTGAAATCCTGCTTAAATTAAGATGGGCACAGCCCAAGTCAGAATCACCAGTGATTTTCATCAAAAATCACCAGAAATTTTCATCAAAAGTACGTCAGCTCAGAACTTGCTGGTAACAGTCCGCTAATGCACCTTCATGCCAAAAATCAAGGTTCTAATGTCAATGGTTCTCCTTATTTTGCCGACGGAAGGATTAGGATCGACTCACTTCACTCACTCACTCATTACCGAACATAATGTTTTTACCAAATGCGAACAATACCAATAAAGCCTGGGAACAAATACATAAGACAAGCAGATTTCACCTTTAGTAATGGCCAGTTATTCGTTGATTGCAAATTTAAGAGTAAGAATATCTCTTATAAAAGCTCCCATCTATCCGCACATGTCCGGTTGAATATCGCTAGATATTCACGTGGACCTTCTTAAAACTAAAACCAGTACGAGGCTTCAGCAAAGATGCATCTGTGGCTTATTTGCTCCCGAGCACACCGGACGAAATTTTCTAGACGCATCTCACAGAAATTAACAATTTAAATCAGTGTGCGAAAAATGAACACCAGGCGCACTGAAGAGAAGATATATTTGATGTCGGCGTATAGTGAATGATGTTACCACTGTTCTCATATACCGAGAAAAACACACCCAGGCAAATCTCTGTCGAGGTTTGATTGGACTGCATTCATGCAGATGATTTCCAACTTGTGAATTTCAAAATTATATTTATTACCATCTGCGCGAACCCAGTCAAATCAAATCTCAAAGAGATGTCCCTTGGCTTCTTCGCTTTGATGCATAATTGAAGTGGGTGCACCTAGCGCTAGAGTGGTTTTACAACTGATATGGAACTGGACATGTGTAGATGATTATTACTGAAAGGATTTATTGACCTCAGTCTTGTGGAAGAGAAAGTGCAACAACAGTGATGCTGATTTATATTTATCACAAAAATATGAGTTCGTAGGGTTACAGGAAACCTAAAATTCATTTTGAATGACTGTAGGTCCTATAAATAACTGGGAAGCACTTGCATGTCATATAATTTTTATTCTGTCTATTGAAATCAGTTCCAGCATAACAAATGGTGGATTTGGAAAAAAAGCTGAAGAAAATAATTTAGAGAGAAAAAAACCGCAAGGTTCGGTTTAAAAGCATTTGGAGGCAATGGATTGCTACACACCTAAAATTAAAGAATATTCTGTCAAATGGCATACCGGTACTCCCTATCCCACATTTCAAAGTCTATTTATAACAGTGTTCATGGTACTGCAGAGAAAAACATGTGACTCCACATTCATTGGAAGGCAGTTCATGGATCAATTCCGTCTGATTCACAATCAGTCCATGTTATACTCCTCTCAGTTCAGATATTAAAGATTCAGTTATTTTAATATTTTCTATGTGTTGCTCCCTGTATTATTTCATATATGAAGGCCTGTATCATTCAGTACTCTGTTGTTTCTCGAAAAATCATAATGTAAGAGTTAATATGTCCAGTCCACATTGAAGAGAGCATGGGTCTGCATTTTCAAAATGTGTTCTTTTATTTCTGTTTCTCTTCACTTCTGGTATTTCAATCTTCAAGCTGTAGAACAAAACAAATGTAAGTTATGATATATCTGAAAAATCTTAACTGACCCATAGAATCACATCAACATAGCAAGTATACTTCATTCTACCTTTTAAAGAGCTATTTTTTCACTGAAGTCATCTAAATGTCTACTTCACAATTGTCCATATAAGTTGTAGTGAAACCTAGCTACCGTTTCTCAATGTATACAATTACAAATTCATCTGACATGTTTGAAGGGTTCAAGGTACATATAATCTGACATTCCAAAGAACCCTAAAGTCACCATAATATGAAGACAATTTGATCACTTACATTCTATTTGGCCATGTATAGGTGAACTTGTTTGTTCCTCAGCAATATGTAAGCTTAAACAATACTAACTATGCACTGAATAAGATATAATTATTTTTAGCACATAACTAGTATACTAGTATTACATACCAAGGAAAACAGATTATTTTTATCAACTTGTGAGATACATGTATTCCCCGAGAAATTGTAAATATTCAACCAAACTTGGAAGGCTGTGGTGAAATGAGTGATGAATGTTAATTAATATGGATGTAAAACCATTTTTTTTACAAACATGCTACATAAATGATAATAGATTTTTTTTTTGCTATCCAAGATAAATTACCCAAATTTTGCTTGTGATGATAGCTTACATATTGATCTTCTACATTGAATTCTTCAACATATTTTGGGACTGAAACTGTCATTTTCTTGTTTTGTGAAAGATAATCTGTCCATGGGGTGGGAAAATTTAACTCATAAATTTTAAAGATTTTTACCGCATGAACCGATTATTTTTCTTGCAATAAGAAAATGACATTTAATGTCCTAGAATATTTTTAAAGAATCAGAATTAGTGATTCTAATACATTAAATATTGAAGGTAAATCTGAAAGCTAGCAGTGTAAATAACTTTGGGGTAATTAGTTAGATATTAAAGACTACGTATTTGTCCACTTATGTCTTATGAAATTACAAGAAAATGTATTTATTTCTAGAAACACATCAAAATTCTAGAATAAGCTTACACATCTTTCCAGATTTAATATCTGCATGTAAAAACAAAGTTTTTTTTGTTTTTAGAAAACCATTCTTTGATGTGTAGTTATACATTTGTTCAGTGCCACCCACTGAATAAATAACAAACTCGTCTTAAGCAATTGCTAATTAAAATTAGAATGTATCTTACTTTCAACTCCTCCACATATATATGACAGCCAGTGTTCAGGTTTGAACTTTCCCTCCAAACTCAATGGTGGTTTTAGGTTCTGCAACATGAGAGCAAGAGTACACATGATTTGTGTATTAAAGGACAGGTTCATATTTGATTTGTTTGCGCTAATGACATAATGTTTATGAAATACCTTTCATATTGCACATGGCGATATGATGTGTAGAATGAAAGTTTATCACACGAGAAACAGTTAGGTATCAAAATGTAGTACATGTATCATTTTCCACACAGCAAAACTACCATTCTTAGTTGATGTGATCTTAAAAAGTAATTGGATCAGCTTGATTCTGTTTATACATGTATAATGGGAAATCATGGCCTCAAACTTTAACAAGCACATTTTTTTTTTTGTTATAGCCATTGAACTAATTTACATATTCCGTATACAGTATCGCTGAATTTTTATCCAAGGTAAACTTAGTCTGCAAAATCATATATCTTGATATCATCTATCAAGGCCCAAAGAATTCATCATTGCCAATGCTTGAGACAAGTTCAGATCATAAAACTATTACATATTTGTATATTTGTGTTTGTATATATTGCGCACAGAGAGGCCTCATTTGAAACAAAGAAATTAGATCTCTGGAAAACTAGGTGATTTTAGACTTCCTCATTAGAATTATTAGATATGGTAATTAAAAACATTCATCTTTTGTTACTTCACCTTAATAAGCCGATTCGATCATCAAAAAGTTGGACTGTGGCGTTGCCTCAAACAAATTGGCATCACAAGTCACTGTAAATTTAAATGAAATAATTTAATTTCTTCACAGATTAATATGTGAATCACAAAACCCTGAAATAAAATCAAAATATTGAAATTTGTGTGTGTGTTGGGGGGGGGGGGGAGGGGGCTGGAGTAATGGGAGCTAATTGTTGATATAATTTTAATTTACTGAATATATATAGGCCCTAAATAGGCAGTAAAAAATATATATGAATAATATAATAATATATAAATGGTTGCAATCCGATTTTGGGTGAAATATTTTAACAGAATGACGACTGACATTAAGAATATCAACACGTGCGAGACTGTAACCTGTAAAACACACCAATTCAGTCACCGCACCCTTTGCCTTTAAATTGGTGCTCAACTTGAACTACTGAATGCAACAACAAATGGAAGATCTCAAAACAAGCAGGGATATGTACTTTATAAACACCCAAGTTGAGCTAATTCTGAGTCGTCGGATAATCTGTTTTTGAAAACATTATTTACCCACTATTTTACAGCATTTCGTGCCAAACTTGCTTCACAATGGCGCCAAGACGGGACACACTCATCGCACAAAGTTGTCAATATTTTTTACAAATACATCAGCCCCTGTCCTATTTTGTACGAGTTAACCAGTCATTGGCACCCATACTCTATAAATATGTTCATGTTCAAGCAGAAACCACAAATTGAAATAGTAAAAACTGACATAAAAGACACCAACCTGCTGTTGCAATGTTGACAACTTCTGCGTCTTCGCAAGTCACGTGATTCGGCTGAAGGGGTCAAGGTCGTGTCAACAAAATGCCGGCCAAGGCCTAACCCTATATGCAGCGAAGGATGACGTAGCGTAATGTGGGTTAGGTATCCAGACTATAGTCTGGAT
>JAVTVY010008106.1:0-48325 GCA_036873755.1 Hanleya hanleyi | reverse complement strand
ACATTTAGTCTCCTTAACTCTCGCCTTAGACCATCATCCTTGACGGCTTCAGCAAATCTGCCTTTTAAAGCTATTTCCCTACCCGGTTTGAAGGAATCATCAAGTTCAACTATCCTATCGTACAGTTCCACGAGTTTCAAGGAACAGGTAACAAGATCCTCTCCTTCTTGTACACACGAGTAGAGCTTCTGCTGCAGGGTCGGAAGGTCATCGCCATCCCCAAAAACACTCAACAGAATCCGGAATATTTCTTCAGGTTTTCCCTTAACATCATCACCCCTTCCTATGATCTCTTGCCTAGCTTTACCACCTAAATGATCTAGAATAAAGGCTGCTTGATCAGCTGGCCTAAGCTTATGTATCTCCACGTGACTTTTGACATCAGCCACCCATTCTCTAATGGTAAGTTCTCCAACCTTCTGGGGACATTCTCTGAATTTTTCCAACTTTCTACTGGGCAGTACTACAACAGGCTTGTACTCAGATGTTGCCTGTAAACGACCCGATTCTGCAGCCTTTATAACATCATGCTGCTGCTTTACTTGATCCCTGAGTCATTTTAACTCTGCGGCAAGCTCAGCTATCTGGTTCTCAGTTGCCATCCTAGCTATTGATGTTCAACACATTTATCAGAAACTATGAACATGCACCAATACAGTACAGTGACAAACAAATTCAATCAGATAGCAATAAAATCAAGTGCAATCATAAAATAGTCCATTACCATTTCAGTTCGTCGGTATCACCAGCATTAAATAACACTTCCAGCTACAGTTTTGGCTGTTTTGGTTGTTCACAATGTAGCACAATGTTCTTGGTCTTTGCTGTAACATTGGTAGGAGCCAACAAAAACAGTCTGGTCATTCTTCACTGTCACGTTACATTTAATCACCATCGTACAGCACAGCGGTTGGAAGACATCAACCTTGTATCATCTATTATATGAAACAAGTCCTGCTACTGAGGGAAATCACACATCCCACTTCTGACACCATGTAAAGCACAGAACCGCCGACTGGTCAACGTTAAAGGGGAATGTTATCACAATTTTTGAAAGGCTAAAACCAATAAAAAGCAGTTCCCTGTTGCCTGCTTTATTTTTTAGAATTATTTTCAAAATTTTAGCGATGATGCAATATCCTGAAATACGGCTCCAAAGTGCCTAATTTTTACCCCCAGTAAATCCGCCCGGCGATTACCCTGTGACGTCACACAGTGAAGCGGCCAGAGTCAAACATGGCGGATAACACAGACAGCGGTACAAGCTCTGACACAGATTCCGATTTCAGCGTTAACCACGTTGAAGACTGTAACGTTGGAGATTATACAGGTCTTGGAACTGAATAGAATGTAGAGGCAGTAAGCGATCATGAAACTAAAGGAGAAGGAGAATCTATCGAGTCATATAGATTTGAGCCATATGTACAAGCGGTCAAACTGGGTCGTCCTGATGTCAGGCCTGTTTCATGCCTGTGGCAGGCCGTGTCAGGCTGTGGCAGGCCGGTTTAAATACACTGATTACATGCTTTATACACGAAATTACAACTATCTGTGGATCTTACAATAATATTTATACATTTCTGCTTTTATCTGGCATTTTTTTAGGTATAAATCAGTTATTATAATGCACAGGATCGTAAATTTACTCTTCAGTGCTAAAAAAACTTCTAAATAATATAGCAAAAAGGAAACTAGGCCGGCTTGGCTTATTGTGGATGTCACTATAATATATATATTCATTTAAAATCTACAGATAATTTGTTATTGTAAGAGCATACTATGTAGTTATTTACGCCTTTATTTTTATATGTGTGTGTTTATTGACATTGTATGGTTCATTATTTTTCAATTCTTACGGGACGGACAGATTGTTATACCGTGGCAGGCCGGCTTATTTACATTGCTTACGTGCTTAATTTTATTATGTGTTTGTCAATTATTGTTAGCGATTTGATGTTAAAACGAGAGCTAATCCATACCTGTGGATAAGTTCTCTCAAATGAAAACAAAATTTAAATTCCAAAGGAAGCTATTTGATGTTGAAACAATAACTAACTCACCTGTGGAGAAGCCCAGTTTATTTCTTTTGGACACCCTGTTGCTGAACGCGCGACGTTAAACCTTAATTCTCTGACACTCCCTCTGGACACCCTCACATAAAAAATTGTTTGCTTCACACCTTTCTGTTAGTTTCAGTTACTCTTCCGGGTGATCAATTTCAATTTATTGTATCAAAAAAATAGAATGTATGTGCTCACATGGAGATACAAAAAGACACCAAATAATCAGGATAAGCTGGTGCCAGAAGTGAATTTCCTATATACGGGAATAAGTTGATTAAAAGTACATTGATTATTACAGTTCAGTTAATAGCTGTAAGACGGGGCATATGATGTAGGATTCAGGATTGGCTGTTCGATCACTCCGTGGGACTGATGCAAAATTTCAAGAGTGGAAGATTAAATCTTCGGTAGAGGAGACGATGGAAGCGGTGTGGGCCCAAATATCCAGGGAGATTTACAGTGCTTGTCTGCAGGAACGGTGTGTTGCTTGCCGACTCCACGAGGTCGGTCGTACCTGTATAACTCACGCACTCCGGCAGACTGAGGGGTTGTCTATTTTCTCTTTCTGATAAAGATTTATTTGTCTTGATCCTGGAAATAGCTTCTTTCAGTATAGGGGGATATCCACACATTCTTGCCATCTCTGTTGTTGCATAGCTGTCGTCAGTCTAGTGAGCGAAATAAATGCGAGACCATTTTGTTGGCTTTCCCCACGTGTTTTGCACAAATTTCGTCGAATTTCTCCCCGATTTTGTCCCCGTTTGGCCACGAGTGCAACTTGAATCCATCTCCATTCGTGTTGCTACACCCTCCAACAACACACCGACGAGGTATGATGCCTCCAAAGTACGAGAATGCAGTCGAAAAATCGAAAAAATATTGGAGCAGATTTTACTTGTTTACGTATGCTAATGCTAATGCTATGGCGGACTGGTTCACTCTGTGACGTCATGGGTCAAAGGTCACCGCTTTGACAGGCTCGTGGTAGGAACGCGTTTAAATCGCCAAATTTACCGTTTTGAAGTTCGGAGATCGGGGAGAAAACTATATAGTCGATTTCTTATAGTATCAAGGTATATATTAACGTTTACATAGGTCCGGCGATAACATTCCCCTTTAAGAAACAACGAGGAGTCTGGTTTGAGCTTGAGGTTCTCTATGTGTGTTTATTTGGATCCATAGGTAAATCCTAGTCGGTAGGATAATCCTAATCGGTAGGATAATCCTAATCCCCCAGTAGCATCGCCCGGTGATAGTTAACAGTCACAACCAGTTATCAGTATAACACTCTAAGGATGTATCCCCAGCTTATATATATCATGTGGAGTGAACTGGATACATTCAATCAGTCTGAACAATTCACCAGCAATTTACAGTCATCCTGGTGATAAAGAGTTTGCGCCCAACACTAGTGACGTCACAAAGATCTGTGTCACCGTAGATCGTACAGCAAAATCCCGAACAAGGGAGACACCTAAACACGATGTTCTCGTCAGCTCAGTAAATATGGCGCTCTCTCCTTGTTCGTAGGTTCGGTACTTTCCGGTAACATTGTCCGGAACGATTGTACCTCGGAGGACATATACAGTATGGAGCGATCAAAGTTACTTTAACAGATTTGCACTTATGTACCACTCCTCACACCTATATTTCAGACATGAAATTATGCGCCTTCAATAATTTAGTGCCTTTTTGAAACTTTCAACTTGGCAAAAAGATGTTGCCCTCAATTACAGAAACTAAGTTTCTAGGCATTGTCAGCAGAAGTGAATAAAAACAAAATACACACTCTTGAAATACAGTCCTAAAATACTATAAATTCCCTGCTGCAATGCACACTATACCAAATACGACAATTAGATTGGGAAGTATTTTAAACATATTTTTTCATATATTTATTGTAATTCTCACAAAAATATTATCAAGAGGAATATTGGCTATTCCAATGTAGTACTGGTTTTGTCTAAGGCAGGCAATTTGAAGGCAAATTGAATGAGAAACTCACTGGGCAGAACAAGTTTCACCAGTTTGGTGTTTCTATTTCAATCTTCCACTGCCCATTGCCACTTGTGTGGAGCACCAAATACTTTGTCTTACATGAAGCTGTTACTTGAAACACATATGATATTTGCCTTACAGTAGGCTGGGGAAAATTTCACTTGAATGCGACAATATATATTGATATTTGAAGAAATCGGAAAATAGATCTCAATATAAGTTTCATATCTATCATAGTGTACATAGTAGCTAAGACTTTAGGCTATTTTTGTTCAGAACTGCATTTCAACAATATGTGTGTGTTATTTCTGTCTTCTGCTGACATTGTTCTTCTAAACAGCTATCATATTTGTATTCAGCATGGTATGTGGAATATTTTGGTATATCATACTGGTCACCAAATATATCGCGTATATATTTATCAGACCACCTGTAGTCTTCCAAAATAGGTACCGTGTATCTGAAGCAACCCCTTAATTTCTCACACAATTTCTGTAATTTTTCCACCTTTTGCCAAAAATTATATATTAATACCAGTGGTGTTCGAATAGTAGTATATAAAGGCGCTCTGGGCGCATATTGACCTACTTCCGACAGGGGGCGCTGCGGATCACGAGGAGATCACGTGACGATCACGTGATCAATAGGTGAAGATCACGTGATTGAGAGGTCAACGTCACTAGACCGGAAATAACCGTTAGGGCATGCGGTCCGGGAATCTTCGGTCATCTCCGAGAATATCCGGCAATCTCCGGCCCTCTCCGGGAGAATATATAGCCTTTGTCTGCCCTTTCGAAGCATCAATGGAATGCACAGGGTCCCAGGCAATACTGCCATCTATTTGCCCATTATTAACCCTCAGTTTCTCCATACAGTGAGAGAATGGAAAGGATGCCAGCGAGAATTGAACCCGGGTCGCTTTATCTAGAGGCAGACACGTTATCCATTACACCACGAGCCCTATGCTAAAAACCAATGTTGAAAATAGCATATATATATATATCTACCAGAGGGCCGATCACTACACGGTCCATACTGGTGCACTGGACATTGTTGAACCTAATGGGAAACCCACACATGCTCATTATGGAAATAGACGTTTTCGGGTCGAGATGGCCCACTATTGGTCAGATTGTGCCGAGTGAGGTATCAATGTGAAGCACTCGTGGGGGTCCATCCAACTGGATGGGTGTCTCGTTCGTTTTCGTCATTACGCACATGCGCAGTCTGGCCGTAGTTTGGAAAGCAGCAATTTTGGGGCTGTGAAGGAAGGTGTTTGGGGACGAGAGGGGCCACTGTTGGTCTGAATGGGTCGTGCGAGGTGTCAGAGTGAAGCTCTCGTGGTGTAGACCACGATTTGAGGGATGTCTACGTCATCTATGACGTCATTGGTTACGTGATCAGTAGGAGTAATAGCCAAAGTGGGCATTTTGAGGGTGTGAAGGAAGGCGTTTGTGGCAGAGGGAGACCAGTATTCGTCCGAATGGGTCGTGGGAGGTGTCAAAGTGAAGCTCTCGGGGTGTAGACTACGATTTAGGGGATGTTCACGTCATTATGGCGTCATCACTAGGAGTAGTAGCCAAAGTGGGCATTTTGGAAGTGTGAAGGAAGGTGTATGGGGTAGAGATGGACCATCCCTGGTCCAAGTGGACAGTCTGGGGTGTCATCTTGTAGTTTTCGCATCGTGCTACGTATGCCCAGTTGGGCAGTAGTAACGAAAGATGTCATTCTGGAGGTGCGTGGGCGTGTGTTTGAGTGATCGAGGGACCACTTTTGGTCCGAATGTGTCATGTGAGTTGTCAAAGTGAAGCATTCGTGGGGAAGCGCCCGACTGCATAGGTGTGGGATGTAAACTGACGTCATTCTGCGTAGGCACAGACAGGGAATTGTGGGAAGAAAGGCATTGGAAGGGTCGTTATGAGGTCAAGATGGCCCAATATTGGTCTGAATGAGTCGTGCGAGGTATCAGTTTGAAGCTCCCGTGGCTCCGATTGGAGGGGCTGGGTCGTGGAACTGACGTCATTCTGCATATGCGCAGTCATGGAGTAATAGAAAAAGAGCAGTTTTAGAAGTGCGCAAGGGCACTATATCACATCGGGGGTATATATTTCATCCAATTATAGCGGATAGCGGTTGTCGTGAATAACAACAAGTTCAGCAATGTTCATACACTTTATTATCCCCAATGTTACATCATACCCAGGCTGGGGGAGCCGCCCTGGGTATGTTTAGTATGTTCACAGCAAAACAAATTGAAATATCAAACACCAGCATTCCATAATTTAACGCACCGTCATGTAGACCTATAGAGTATATACGGCATGTTATGCTATTCATCTGTGCATGGGTGACGTCATTCAGCCGACGGGGTGGTCGATCAGTTTGGCCACGAAGAACGTAACATTGGTCACCCGCGCCACTGCCCATTTGGTGTTGGGGCGTTGACGTTGCACCCATTCCAAGGGATCCACGTTCTCTAGTTGGGTCCGGAACGTCTCCAGTGACGCACGATTGGTGATGGTGAACGGCTAGTCGAACACTTGGTTGTTGCCACTGGAATAGAAATACCGGAGTTGACCCGTCATCTTATGGCGTAAGATGTACCCAAAGGCGAGATTTAACTTGAAGGCCGTAGGTTAGTTGTTGAAGACAGCTTCCACGTAGTTGCGTAGATGGGCGAAGTAGGTCAGTCGGAAATTGTAGATGACTAGCAGCGGGCGATGACGGTGGAGACGTCGTCGAATCATGGGCCAATGGCGTCGATAGATGTCACTTACTGCACTGGTATCCGGTAAGAAATCGCTAGGAACATTTATGGGCTCGTCCAGAAAATATTCGATGTTGTCAGGCGTATGACTCCGAATCGTAACGCTGGGGTCCGGCTGGATATCCAGGCCCTCCTGGACTGTGGGTATAGGCAGGCTGGCCATGGTCACATCACCAGTCTCCCTGGACTCTTCAATGGGTCTGACCCTCCTAGGTGCATGTTCAGTGAGAAGTTGTTGTCGAGGTGACGGGGCATGAATCAAACGTTGATGCTGCCTTAACTGACTGGGTCGTTTGAAGAGTTGACCACAATCGTTACATTGTTCCGTCGCGCCCTCGTGAAGTGCTCTCTCAAGGCATCGTAGAATTTCCAGGCAATTAAATGACTGTGAGCACGTTTTAAGTATACTGCAAGGCATTGTGGATGGAGGACTCGTGGCGTCGTAAATTGTCTAGACGAGAAAATGGCCTCAGGCAGGTGGTACAAGGGAACATGTCCGCTGCGGATCAGCGAATGACGAAAACTCCGATATGCCGCCACTTTTGTAAGCCTGCACCCCACCAGAACTCTCCTACGTTGTTCTCTCCACCAACCAGTGTATCGCTGTCCTGTACAGCCTATGCTCGAGTGCATACTTGAGATATGTGTATCCCTATGCATTAGCCATAGGGGTGGGCATATGACCCTTGGACGTACACGCGAACTCTGGAGTGTACCCAGAGAAGATTAGATGACGTCATCTGTAACCCCATGAGTAGTAGAGAAAGCACAATCGCTCGGACGCGCACTTGAGACAGGCAATGTTAAAACACATGTACCTAATGTTACATCGCTTGGAATAAAATAACATGGTATTTGATATTGCAATATTTATTCTGTGGATAAATACGAAGACAGACTCAACAACAAATGCCAAAAGCACTGGACAAGAATAGCCAACAATGCGTCTGATATCCATACAAGAACATAGCAGAATTGTTACCACACTTGTGTTGTGATGAAGGGGAAATACGTAATATGCTTGTTGTAGCTGATTTTCTGATATTTCAATTTGTTTTTCTGTGAACATACTAAACATACCCAGGGCGGCTCCCCCAGCCTGGGTATGATGTAACTTTGGTGATAATAAAGCGTATGAACATTGCTGAACTTGTTATTTACGACAACCGCTATCCGCTATAGTTGGATGAAATATATACCCCGATGTGATATAGTGCCCTTGCTCACTTCCAAAACTGACCTTTTTCTATTACTCCACGACTGCGCATATGCAGAATGACGTCAGTTCCACGACCAGCCCCTCCAATCGGAGCCACGATTGCTTCACGAGGGCCATCTCGACCCCATACCGACCCTTCCAATGTCTTTCCCCCCACAATTCCCTGTCTGTTCATGCACAGAATGACGTCAGTTTCCACTCCACACCCATCCAGTCGGGCGCTTCCCCACGAATGCTTTACTTCGACACCTCACACGACGCATTCGGATCAAGAATGGTCCCTCAATCACTCAAACACACGCCCACGCACCTCCAGGATGACATCTTTCGTTACTACTGCCCAACTGTGCATGCGTAGCACGATGCGAGAACTACAAGATGACACCCCACACTGTCCACTTGGACCACAGATGGTCCATCTCTACTCCATACACCTTCCTTCACACCTCCAAAATGCCCACTCAATGACGTCACAGATGACATGAACATCCCTAAAATCGTGGTCTACACCCCGAGAGCTTCACTTTGACACTTCCCACGACCCATTCGGACCAATAGTGGTCCCTCTCTACCCACAAACACCTTCCTTTACACCCCCAAAATTGTTGCTTTCTATAATACGGCCAGACTGCTCATCCGCGTAATGATGAAAACGGACGATACACCCATCCAGTTGGATGGACCCCCACGAGTAATTCACATTGATACCTCACTCAGCCCAATCGGACCAATAGTGGGCCATCTCGACCCCAAAACGTCTATTTTCATATCCTTGTCTACTGCTCATGCCCCAAATGAAGTCAGTTTCACGTCACACCCATCCCATCGGATGCTCCCTCACGTATGCTTCACATTGATACATCACTCGACCCAATCGGACCAATAGGGGCCCAGCCTATATGCTATTTTCAACATTGGTTTGTAGCATATGACTCGTGGTGTAATGGATAACGTGTCTGCCTCTAGATAAAGCGACCCGGGTTCAATTTCCGCTGGGATCCTTTCCATTCTTCCACTGTGTGGAGAAACTGAGGGTTCCCCACTTGCCATTTATAATGGGCAAATAGATGGCAATATTGTCGGGGACCCTGTGCATTGCACTGATGCTTCGGTAGGGCAGATAAAGGCTATATATTCTTCCGGAGATTGCCAGAGATGACCGGATATTCCCGAAGATTCCCGGACATTATATTCCCGGACATTCCCGAAGATTGCCGGGATATTCCCGGAGAATCTCCCCTCGCATATTTGAAATCTCGGGATTTCTTTCTGTCCGCGGGAGTGACCGCATCACCACCGGACCGCATCACCGCGAAAGAATACATGCCCCAAAGGTCATTTCCCGTGACGTGACGGAACTATAGTGACCTCGACCTCTCGATCACGTGATCTTGACCTCTTGATCACGTGATCGTCACGTGAGCTCCGCATGCTCCGCAGCGCCCCCTGTCGGAAGTAGGTAAACACGCGATCAGAGCGCCTTTATATACTACTTCGAATGCTCACCAAATGTCCAACTGTTTGGCGTAACACAAAAATACAACTAATAAATTAGAAAGTTGTTCAGGGTTTTTTCTATCGAAATAGCACAGGCGATTAGCGGGGAGAACGTGTTCGGAGTAAAAACAGAAAACTGCCTTTCTTTCGTAAAATACTCGATTTTAGGATTAGAAATGAGGAGGAAACATATTACAACAACCATTTTCCATGAGGGGCCCTCGGTGGCCGAGTGGTCTAAGGCGCTTCGCTGGTGACCGCTAGCCTCACACCGCTGAACCGGCACGGGATCGAGCCAAGCTGGTCCATGTGTGAAAGTTTGTCAGTTACTTGCCGAAGGGCGGTGGTTCTCTCCGGGTACTCCGGCTTCCTCCACCAACCAAACTGACTGTCACAATATGAGTGAAACAAACTTGAGTGTGACATTAAGCCAAATTCCCTCCCTAGCTCCCTCCATTCTCCATGAAACTAAGGAACTGTTCGGGGTCATACGAGGCTGAGGATACTTGTTGTTTATCAGTTTATTCATCTGTTTTCTTCTTCTTCTTTTTCCCACTTTGTTTTTCCGTCGGCCACCTTTTGATTTCTTTTGCCAATGAACTTCAAATTTGTGGTTCATATTGCTCCTGTCTAGGGACGACACCTATTGTTTTTCAACTTTTTCAGAAGCTGGGAACTCTCTTTCTGATAAAGATTTATTTGTCTTGATCCTGGAAATAGCTTCTTTCAGTATAGGGGGATATCCACACATTCTTGCCATCTCTGTTGTTGCATAGCTGTCGTCAGTCTAGTGAGCGAAATAAATGCGAGACCATTTCGTTGGCTTTCCCCACGTGTTTTGCACAAATTTCGTCGAATTTCTCCCCGATTTTGTCCCCGTTTGGCCACGAGTGCAACTTGAATCCATCTCCATTCGTGTTGCTACACCCTCCAACAACACACCGACGAGGTATGATGCCTCCAAAGTACGAGAATGCAGTCGAAAAATCGAAAAATATTGGAGCAGATTTTACTTGTTTACGTATGCTAATGCTAATGCTATGGCGGACTGGTTCACTCTGTGACGTCATGGGTCAAAGGTCACCGCTTTGACAGGCTCGTGGTAGGAACGCGTTTAAATCGCCAAATTTACCGTTTTGAAGTTCGGAGATCGGGGAGAAAACTATATAGTCGATTTCTTATAGTATCAAGGTATATATTAACGTTTACATAGGTCCGGCGATAACATTCCCCTTTAAGAAACAACGAGGAGTCTGGTTTGAGCTTGAGGTTCTCTATGTGTGTTTATTTGGATCCATAGGTAAATCCTAGTCGGTAGGATAATCCTAATCGGTAGGATAATCCTAATCCCCCAGTAGCATCGCCCGGTGATAGTTAACAGTCACAACCAGTTATCAGTATAACACTCTAAGGATGTATCCCCAGCTTATATATATCATGTGGAGTGAACTGGATACATTCAATCAGTCTGAACAATTCACCAGCAATTTACAGTCATCCTGGTGATAAAGAGTTTGCGCCCAACACTAGTGACGTCACAAAGATCTGTGTCACCGTAGATCGTACAGCAAAATCCCGAACAAGGGAGACACCTAAACACGATGTTCTCGTCAGCTCAGTAAATATGGCGCTCTCTCCTTGTTCGTAGGTTCGGTACTTTCCGGTAACATTGTCCGGAACGATTGTACCTCGGAGGACATATACAGTATGGAGCGATCAAAGTTACTTTAACAGATTTGCACTTATGTACCACTCCTCACACCTATATTTCAGACATGAAATTATGCGCCTTCAATAATTTAGTGCCTTTTTGAAACTTTCAACTTGGCAAAAAGATGTTGCCCTCAATTACAGAAACTAAGTTTCTAGGCATTGTCAGCAGAAGTGAATAAAAACAAAATACACACTCTTGAAATACAGTCCTAAAATACTATAAATTCCCTGCTGCAATGCACACTATACCAAATACGACAATTAGATTGGGAAGTATTTTAAACATATTTTTTCATATATTTATTGTAATTCTCACAAAAATATTATCAAGAGGAATATTGGCTATTCCAATGTAGTACTGGTTTTGTCTAAGGCAGGCAATTTGAAGGCAAATTGAATGAGAAACTCACTGGGCAGAACAAGTTTCACCAGTTTGGTGTTTCTATTCAATCTTCCACTGCCCATTGCCACTTGTGTGGAGCACCAAATACTTTGTCTTACATGAAGCTGTTACTTGAAACACATATGATATTTGCCTTACAGTAGGCTGGGGAAAATTTCACTTGAATGCGACAATATATATTGATATTTGAAGAAATCGGAAAATAGATCTCAATATAAGTTTCATATCTATCATAGTGTACATAGTAGCTAAGACTTTAGGCTATTTTTGTTCAGAACTGCATTTCAACAATATGTGTGTGTTATTTCTGTCTTCTGCTGACATTGTTCTTCTAAACAGCTATCATATTTGTATTCAGCATGGTATGTGGAATATTTTGGTATATCATACTGGTCACCAAATATATCGCGTATATATTTATCAGACCACCTGTAGTCTTCCAAAATAGGTACCGTGTATCTGAAGCAACCCCTTAATTTCTCACACAATTTCTGTAATTTTTCCACCTTTTGCCAAAAATTATATATTAATACCAGTGGTGTTCGAATAGTAGTATATAAAGGCGCTCTGGGCGCATATTGACCTACTTCCGACAGGGGGCGCTGCGGATCACGAGGAGATCACGTGACGATCACGTGATCAATAGGTGAAGATCACGTGATTGAGAGGTCAACGTCACTAGACCGGAAATAACCGTTAGGGCATGCGGTCCGGGAATCTTCGGTCATCTCCGAGAATATCCGGCAATCTCCGGCCCTCTCCGGGAGAATATATAGCCTTTGTCTGCCCTTTCGAAGCATCAATGGAATGCACAGGGTCCCAGGCAATACTGCCATCTATTTGCCCATTATTAACCCTCAGTTTCTCCATACAGTGAGAGAATGGAAAGGATGCCAGCGAGAATTGAACCCGGGTCGCTTTATCTAGAGGCAGACACGTTATCCATTACACCACGAGCCCTATGCTAAAAACCAATGTTGAAAATAGCATATATATATATATCTACCAGAGGGCCGATCACTACACGGTCCATACTGGTGCACTGGACATTGTTGAACCTAATGGGAAACCCACACATGCTCATTATGGAAATAGACGTTTTCGGGTCGAGATGGCCCACTATTGGTCAGATTGTGCCGAGTGAGGTATCAATGTGAAGCACTCGTGGGGGTCCATCCAACTGGATGGGTGTCTCGTTCGTTTTCGTCATTACGCACATGCGCAGTCTGGCCGTAGTTTGGAAAGCAGCAATTTTGGGGCTGTGAAGGAAGGTGTTTGGGGACGAGAGGGGCCACTGTTGGTCTGAATGGGTCGTGCGAGGTGTCAGAGTGAAGCTCTCGTGGTGTAGACCACGATTTGAGGGATGTCTACGTCATCTATGACGTCATTGGTTACGTGATCAGTAGGAGTAATAGCCAAAGTGGGCATTTTGAGGGTGTGAAGGAAGGCGTTTGTGGCAGAGGGAGACCAGTATTCGTCCGAATGGGTCGTGGGAGGTGTCAAAGTGAAGCTCTCGGGGTGTAGACTACGATTTAGGGGATGTTCACGTCATTATGGCGTCATCACTAGGAGTAGTAGCCAAAGTGGGCATTTTGGAAGTGTGAAGGAAGGTGTATGGGGTAGAGATGGACCATCCCTGGTCCAAGTGGACAGTCTGGGGTGTCATCTTGTAGTTTTCGCATCGTGCTACGTATGCCCAGTTGGGCAGTAGTAACGAAAGATGTCATTCTGGAGGTGCGTGGGCGTGTGTTTGAGTGATCGAGGGACCACTTTTGGTCCGAATATGTCATCTGAGTTGTCAAAGTGAAGCATTCGTGGGGAAGCGCCCGACTGCATAGGTGTGGGATGTAAACTGACGTCATTCTGCGTAGGCACAGACAGGGAATTGTGGGAAGAAAGGCATTGGAAGGGTCGTTATGAGGTCAAGATGGCCCAATATTGGTCTGAATGAGTCGTGCGAGGTATCAGTTTGAAGCTCCCGTGGCTCCGATTGGAGGGGCTGGGTCGTGGAACTGACGTCATTCTGCATATGCGCAGTCATGGAGTAATAGAAAAAGAGCAGTTTTAGAAGTGCGCAAGGGCACTATATCACATCGGGGGTATATATTTCATCCAATTATAGCGGATAGCGGTTGTCGTGAATAACAACAAGTTCAGCAATGTTCATACACTTTATTATCCCCAATGTTACATCATACCCAGGCTGGGGGAGCCGCCCTGGGTATGTTTAGTATGTTCACAGCAAAACAAATTGAAATATCAAACACCAGCATTCCATAATTTAACGCACCGTCATGTAGACCTATAGAGTATATACGGCATGTTATGCTATTCATCAGTGCATGGGTGACGTCATTCAGCCGACGGGGTGGTCGATCAGTTTGGCCACGAAGAACGTAACATTGGTCACCCGCGCCACTGCCCATTTGGTGTTGGGGCGTTGGCGTTGCACCCATTCCAAGGGATCCACGTTCTCTAGTTGGGTCCGGAACGTCTCCAGTGACGCACGATTGGTGATGGTGAACGGCTAGTCGAACACTTGGTTGTTGCCACTGGAATAGAAATACCGGAGTTGACCCGTCATCTTATGGCGTAAGATGTACCCAAAGGCGAGATTTAACTTGAAGGCCGTAGGTTAGTTGTTGAAGACAGCTTCCACGTAGTTGCGTAGATGGGCGAAGTA
This sequence comes from Hanleya hanleyi, assembly GCA_036873755.1. Classification (NCBI taxonomy): domain Eukaryota; kingdom Metazoa; phylum Mollusca; class Polyplacophora; order Lepidopleurida; family Hanleyidae; genus Hanleya; species Hanleya hanleyi. The sequence goes on along the minus strand of JAVTVY010008106.1, from coordinate 33,982 downwards.
GGTCAGTCGGAAATTGTAGATGACTAGCAGCGGGCGATGACGGTGGAGACGTCGTCGAATCATGGGCCAATGGCGTCGATAGATGTCACTTACTGCACTGGTATCCGGTAAGAAATCGCTAGGAACATTTATGGGCTCGTCCAGAAAATATTCGATGTTGTCAGGCGTATGACTCCGAATCGTAACGCTGGGGTCCGGCTGGATATCCAGGCCCTCCTGGACTGTGGGTATAGGCAGGCTGGCCATGGTCACATCACCAGTCTCCCTGGACTCTTCAATGGGTCTGACCCTCCTAGGTGCATGTTCAGTGAGAAGTTGTTGTCGAGGTGACGGGGCATGAATCAAACGTTGATGCTGCCTTAACTGACTGGGTCGTTTGAAGAGTTGACCACAATCGTTACATTGTTCCGTCGCGCCCTCGTGAAGTGCTCTCTCAAGGCATCGTAGAATTTCCAGGCAATTAAATGACTGTGAGCACGTTTTAAGTATACTGCAAGGCATTGTGGATGGAGGACTCGTGGCGTCGTAAATTGTCTAGACGAGAAAATGGCCTCAGGCAGGTGGTACAAGGGAACATGTCCGCTGCGGATCAGCGAATGACGAAAACTCCGATATGCCGCCACTTTTGTAAGCCTGCACCCCACCAGAACTCTCCTACGTTGTTCTCTCCACCAACCAGTGTATCGCTGTCCTGTACAGCCTATGCTCGAGTGCATACTTGAGATATGTGTATCCCTATGCATTAGCCATAGGGGTGGGCATATGACCCTTGGACGTACACGCGAACTCTGGAGTGTACCCAGAGAAGATTAGATGACGTCATCTGTAACCCCATGAGTAGTAGAGAAAGCACAATCGCTCGGACGCGCACTTGAGACAGGCAATGTTAAAACACCCAAGGCTGTAATTCACTCAGGTCTACATACTAATCGTTGAAGTCTGCTCTGTAAACACATGTACCTAATGTTACATCGCTTGGAATAAAATAACATGGTATTTGATATTGCAATATTTATTCTGTGGATAAATACGAAGACAGACTCAACAACAAATGCCAAAAGCACTGGACAAGAATAGCCAACAATGCGTCTGATATCCATACAAGAACATAGCAGAATTGTTACCACACTTGTGTTGTGATGAAGGGGAAATACGTAATATGCTTGTTGTAGCTGATTTTCTGATATTTCAATTTATTTTTCTGTGAACATACTAAACATACCCAGGGCGGCTCCCCCAGCCTGGGTATGATGTAACTTTGGTGATAATAAAGCGTATGAACATTGCTGAACTTGTTATTTACGACAACCGCTATCCGCTATAGTTGGATGAAATATATACCCCGATGTGATATAGTGCCCTTGCTCACTTCCAAAACTGACCTTTTTCTATTACTCCACGACTGCGCATATGCAGAATGACGTCAGTTCCACGACCAGCCCCTCCAATCGGAGCCACGATTGCTTCACGAGGGCCATCTCGACCCCATACCGACCCTTCCAATGTCTTTCCCCCCACAATTCCCTGTCTGTTCATGCACAGAATGACGTCAGTTTCCACTCCACACCCATCCAGTCGGGCGCTTCCCCACGAATGCTTTACTTCGACACCTCACACGACGCATTCGGATCAAGAATGGTCCCTCAATCACTCAAACACACGCCCACGCACCTCCAGGATGACATCTTTCGTTACTACTGCCCAACTGTGCATGCGTAGCACGATGCGAGAACTACAAGATGACACCCCACACTGTCCACTTGGACCACAGATGGTCCATCTCTACTCCATACACCTTCCTTCACACCTCCAAAATGCCCACTCAATGACGTCACAGATGACATGAACATCCCTAAAATCGTGGTCTACACCCCGAGAGCTTCACTTTGACACTTCCCACGACCCATTCGGACCAATAGTGGTCCCTCTCTACCCACAAACACCTTCCTTTACACCCCCAAAATTGTTGCTTTCTATAATACGGCCAGACTGCTCATCCGCGTAATGATGAAAACGGACGATACACCCATCCAGTTGGATGGACCCCCACGAGTGATTCACATTGATACCTCACTCAGCCCAATCGGACCAATAGTGGGCCATCTCGACCCCAAAACGTCTATTTTCATATCCTTGTCTACTGCTCATGCCCCAAATGAAGTCAGTTTCACGTCACACCCATCCCATCGGATGCTCCCTCACGTATGCTTCACATTGATACATCACTCGACCCAATCGGACCAATAGGGGCCCAGCCTATATGCTATTTTCAACATTGGTTTGTAGCATATGACTCGTGGTGTAATGGATAACGTGTCTGCCTCTAGATAAAGCGACCCGGGTTCAATTCCCGCTGGGATCCTTTCCATTCTTCCACTGTGTGGAGAAACTGAGGGTTCCCCACTTGCCATTTATAATGGGCAAATAGATGGCAATATTGTCGGGGACCCTGTGCATTGCACTGATGCTTCGGTAGGGCAGATAAAGGCTATATATTCTTCCGGAGATTGCCAGAGATGACCGGATATTCCCGAAGATTCCCGGACATTATATTCCCGGACATTCCCGAAGATTGCCGGGATATTCCCGGAGAATCTCCCCTCGCATATTTGAAATCTCGGGATTTCTTTCTGTCCGCGGGAGTGACCGCATCACCACCGGACCGCATCACCGCGAAAGAATACATGCCCCAAAGGTCATTTCCCGTGACGTGACGGAACTATAGTGACCTCGACCTCTCGATCACGTGATCTTGACCTCTTGATCACGTGATCGTCACGTGAGCTCCGCATGCTCCGCAGCGCCCCCTGTCGGAAGTAGGTAAACACGCGATCAGAGCGCCTTTATATACTACTTCGAATGCTCACCAAATGTCCAACTGTTTGGCGTAACACAAAAATACAACTAATAAATTAGAAAGTTGTTCAGGGTTTTTTCTATCGAAATAGCACAGGCGATTAGCGGGGAGAACGTGTTCGGAGTAAAAACAGAAAACTGCCTTTCTTTCGTAAAATACTCGATTTTAGGATTAGAAATGAGGAGGAAACATATTACAACAACCATTTTCCATGAGGGGCCCTCGGTGGCCGAGTGGTCTAAGGCGCTTCGCTGGTGACCGCTAGCCTCACACCGCTGAACCGGCACGGGATCGAGCCAAGCTGGTCCATGTGTGAAAGTTTGTCAGTTACTTGCCGAAGGGCGGTGGTTCTCTCCGGGTACTCCGGCTTCCTCCACCAACCAAACTGACTGTCACAATATGAGTGAAACAAACTTGAGTGTGACATTAAGCCAAATTCCCTCCCTAGCTCCCTCCATTCTCCATGAAACTAAGGAACTGTTCGGGGTCATACGAGGCTGAGGATACTTGTTGTTTATCAGTTTATTCATCTGTTTTCTTCTTCTTCTTTTTCCCACTTTGTTTTTCCGTCGGCCACCTTTTGATTTCTTTTGCCAATGAACTTCAAATTTGTGGTTCATATTGCTCCTGTCTAGGGACGACACCTATTGTTTTTCAACTTTTTCAGAAGCTGGGAACTGGGTTCATTTCCCTTGTATGCAAATTTTATATTTGTTCATTCTTTTCCATCGGATAACTTCAGAATGCCTTCGTCAATCAATTTCAAAGGAGATGGTTCGTCCACCTCAGTTCCGGACAACAATTGCAGAAAAACCAAACCGATTGTTTTTCGAATTTGGTAAGTGCGTCCCTTGCCTCAAGGTTTTTTCTTGAGTTTGTTTATGGCGCCGATCCGCCTCTAGGTGGCGCCACCTGGGGGTCAAGTTAAAAGAGTGTTTCCAGATCGTAACTTTTGAAAACCTGAGGGTTTATTTTCTAAATTTAGTGTGTGGGTAGCACCCCTGAATATACATGTGGCTTGAGAATGTTGTTCATGCCGATCTGCATTTAGTTTATAGGAGGCGTCAGCTGCGGAACTTATATGGATTCTTTTCAAATTTGGTATATGGGTACCTAGCCTGAAGATCCCACTTGGAATTGTTTTTCATGCTGATCTGCATATAGGTGGCGCCACTTGTCGGTCAAGTGAACTTTTGGGTAAAACTGAACAGATTCAGTCCTCTATTTTCGATGTCGGGAAATCTTGCCTCAAAATCTCTGTTGGGATTGTTTTTCGCGCCATTCCGTCTATACGTGGGGCCACCTGTGGACCAACATGAGTTTCCGGCTTTTGTAGATCTGAACGGATTTTTCTCAAATCATTGGTATATGGGTGCCTTCAAGTTCTCGCTTTTTAATGCCGATTCACCTATAAGTGGCACCACCTGGGGGCCATGTTAATATTGTTTTCCTAAGTTTTACGTTATTACTATCTTCACAAATAATGAATGTTTCCTTTACTTAACATGTAAAAGGGATGCCTCCTCGATCGTATTCGATCGACTGTGTCTAGCGTTACATGTTATTGGATCGATGGGCACTGGTCGTGCGAACACGACGTACAATCCACTACATTTGGGCGGAGTGGGCGGTGGTATTGGGGTGAAGTGTCGAAATATGGGGTCTCTATATATAACCCCTGCTTGGGGTTTTGACGGCCTGTGATTGTTATCAACAGCCAGGCCTACCTTCTCTTCCTTTTATGTCTACCACTCGATATTAATACGTGACAAAGGGTATCAAAAAGTATCAAACGGTCATCACGATGTGACCTAAATTGTTCTCTTTCCACCCGGTACAGGTACCATGGGCATAAATGCTTGTGTAGGAGTTTTCATGGTTGAGCAATCCAGGAAGTTGAGATATTCCATTCAAACTTCTCATCCCGGAAGGATATACGATACCTGTTATATGATAAGTTGTTTATCCTTGTGGTTTTGGTGATGATTCCATGTGACCACTCAGTATCTAGACATTGGGCACGGAAACATCGATCGTCTATTGCCTAACACAACTAAAACTCAACCGAACTCTGTCGTTCAGGTAAGTATTTGATATATTACAGTGCCACTCCGAAGCATGATGAATTCATGATGTCGTTGCTTTTTCTGCGTTGTAGTACTTGTGTATAATGAAAGAATTATCAAGTGATATGCTATTGTGTGTAATACGCACTCGACTTCCGAGTTATAATGATTCATGTTTTGATGTTTTAGTATTTGCTTTCATGCACAACCGGCCTGGGGACAGAAGAAATATTTTATATCTAATCGCACAGGGGTCCATTTCATAGATCAGTATGGGGTCTTTCGAAAGTTGCGCTTTTTATAGTTATCGTAGTTATTTAGTTCGTCCGTTTTGAGGCACTATTCCCAACATTATTTATAACTGATTATTTTGTAACAATGTTCCTACGAGGAAAAATCAAGAGAAGTGGTAAAATCTCCCGTCCCGTCTTCCCCTACTTGTGTGTTGCATTGCATGTCTGCTTGAACCACAAGAGCGCTACTAGTAGTAGTGTCTACCCGATCTGGCTCAGAAATTTGCATATGACGTCACAGGGGTCATTGAGTGCAAGTGTGGGAGGTGGGTTCAAAATGGCGGCTGTGGGTGGTGGGTTCAAAATGGCGGCTGTGGGTGGTGGGTTCAAAATGGCGGCTGTGGGTGGTGGGTTCAAAATGGCGGCTGTGGGTGGTGGGTTCAAAATGGCGGCTGTGGGTGGTGGGTTCAAAATGGCGGCTGTGGATGGTGGGTTCAAAATGGCGGCTGTGGGTGGTGGGTTCAAAATGGCGGCTGTGGGTGGTGGGTTCAAAATGGCGGCTGTGGGTGGTGGGTTCAAAATGGCGGCTGTGGGTGGTGGGTTCAAAATGGCGGCTGTGGGTGGTGGATTCAAAATGGCGGCTGTGGGTGGTGGGTTCAAAATGGCGGCAGTGGGTGGTGGGTTCAAAAATGGGGCGGCTGTGGGTGGTGGGTTCAAAATGGCGGCTGTGGGTGGTGGGTTCAAAATGGCGGGTGGTGGGTTCAAAATGCGGCTGTGGGTGGTGGGTTCAAAATGGCGGCTGTGGGTGGTGGGACCAAAATGGCGGACTGTAGAAAAACGTATAAAAGGAGGCGATTTTTAGGGGTGGGGTGTATTCATTGCACTACCTGCCTGACTGACCTGACCTGACCAGCCTGCCTGCCTGCCTGCCTGCCTCACCTCTAGCCTGCCTGCTTGCCTGCCTGCCTCACCTCTAGCCAGCCTGCTTGCCTGCTTGTATGAGCTGTGGAGAACCTTTTACTTTTTTTCATTTTACCAGTGCAAATTCACCAGACTATTACACCGTAGCAGTTACTCACCAGCCTGAGCCCACAGTCATGGAGTCATACTTTTTAGTGAATCTTCGAAAGTACCGTGTTCGCCTCATTGATGAAATGCAGCATGTGGCCGAATTATGTGATCTGCTTATGGAGGAAAACATACTCTTGAAACAGCGTGTCGAAGATATCATGGCTGAGAAAACCACTTCATCACAAAACAAAGCCCTCATCGACGGTCTACTGCGCTCTACCCCCTATGCATTTCTAGCCTTCGTGGAGGGGCTAAAGAAGACGGGAAATGAAGAACTAGCAGATCTACTTCAAGCCCACGTTGTACAAGATGATGATATCTTAGCCACGCACACCACCCCAGAGCGTACACCTGCCAAACGCGGTGCACGACCCAAACGGCCAATTTTAGTATCTACAGGTAGGCATTTATATATTGGCAGAATTTTCTCGTGTAACTCAAACATCCTCCACATGCATCAACAAAACACCTCTATTTTTAGTTTCATTCGCGCGAATGCATGACGTCCACTGCCGGTTTTGGACCATTTATAAATGCAAATTTCACGTATTTTTCTCAAACAGCTCATGACATATAACGCTCGAGTAATTCTCCACATAGGCCTATGCAGTCAGTCCTCCGGCATATTTTCCCAGCAACTTGACAAGGAACACGTAATGGGACACCGTACATTTGTACTACGTTACACATTCCCGCTACATCATGAAATATCCGTACACCATCTATATCTCTCTTACCCGTACGTCTCAATTTATCTCAAACTGTTCACAATACATTCTAGAATAATATGATGCACGAATTGTGTAACAAAATGGCGCATAGGATGGCAATTGGCATCATTCCCCCGGATAATCGCAGCTTTCCAACCATAGCGCCATCTGAACCTTATTACGCAAGGGAGACAACTCGCACTGAGATCGTATCGAATACGGTGACGCTACCTCGTGACGGCTGGACCAAATTTAAACGGGTATTGAGCGGCGAGCTCGACGGACACCTCATCCACATAGACAATGTCATCTACGTTTACCGTGCCACCTTCTTCCTACGCCTGGGCCGCTACCAAGACGCTACGCGAGGCTTCACCCTAGTCCCCGATCTGTGGTCAGCCTTCGAGAAAGTGGTGCCTATCGTGGACCAGCTGTTTACACCGGACGAGCGGTCATCAGACGAGTTGGAGTGGGCTCGTGCCCTGAGAGAAGCAGCGGCAGAACCCAATGAACAACTGTCTAGCCATGAACCCGACGACGATGCCATTGATTACCCGGCTAGACTCAGTCAGCCCAGTCACATGACCACCTGATCCTTTGACCTCACGGGGTTCTCCCTATAAATATGAGAGACAGTCAACTCTGGTACCATTCACGTACTGACCATGGCGGAGCATATGATACTGGCGTATCTCAGCTTGACCCCCGAGGTTTTCCTGCACGTGTATGCGGATAAGGTCGATATCATGGAGGAGGTGGGAGACATCTGTGATGCGGACCCTACACAACCGTCCCCGGCTCACATTTGTCTGTCCCGAGAGGGCTGGACCAAATTCAAACGGGTGTTGTCTGGTGAACTGGACGGCGATCTCATCCACTTGTGCCACGATGTGTACATCCGACGCGCCCCTTTCTTTGCTCAATTGGCTCGGCTAGATGGGGGTACAGTGCATTTTACTCTTCACCCTGATCTATGGTCTGCATTGGAAGATGCCGTGGTAGATGTGGATGAAGTGCTTATCAAGCGGTCATTAGACGAGTTGGACTGCTCATTGACCATGGACACTGTGGAAGCCCACGAAGAAAATCAGAAAGAAACTCCGGCCCAAGATATACCCGTTATAAATAAACGATAGAGCCAGGGTCCATCATCATTTGTCACCATGAAGCGCTGGGAGAAGGTGTTGGATAACTTATACTACAGTCCCGACAGTCCGGCGGCCTATAGTGCATTGTCGGCTCTATCGAGCGGCCAAACCCCAGGGGGTACAACGTGCCCAAGTCCGAGATTGGTTAAGAAGACAAGACACCTATACCTTACATCGATCTGTCCGTCGCCATTTTCTACGGAACCGGGTCATCGTGGGAGGAATAGATGCCCAGTGGCAAGCGGATTTGGTCGATATGAGCGCCTTTGCCAAACAAAACGATGGGAATCGGTATATCTTGACGTGCATCGATATACTATCCAAGTATGCGTGGGTGGTACCCATCCGGACGAAAACCGGGGCGAATCTCATAGCGGCGTTCAAAGACATCTTCAAGACCGGGCGCAAACCTTTGTATTTGCAAACCGACGAAGGCACGGAATTCCTCAACAGACCGTTCCAAGCCTTTCTCAAGAAACAGAAGGTGTTTTTCTTCCATACGTACATACTTCCGTGGTGGAGAGGTTCAACAGGACATTCAAAGGCCGCATGTATAAATATTCCACCTATAAGAATACAAGGCGGTACATCGATGTTCTCCCGAAACTTGTGAGGGGTTACAATCGAGCCTATCATCGGAGTATAGAGAGAGCCCCCATTACCGTGACCCAACGCAATGAAGCCCAAGCCCGGCGTGTCTTGTACCCCAGGTCATCGCAGCGAACGACGAAGGCGGTGTACAAGGTCGGGGACCCTGTACGGGTCAGTAAAGTCAAGGGCAAGTTCGAGAAAAGTTACTTGCCCAACTGGAGCGATGAGCACTTCCTGATTAAACGGCGCCTACCCCGACAGCGGCGAGTCTATGAACTGGAAGATCTTCAAGGGGAACCGTTGCTAGGGACGTTTTACGAGACGGAATTACAGCCTGTCGTAAAACACAGCAAGACTACTACACGGTGGAGCAGATTTTGAAAACGGAACGTCGACGTGGCAAACTGTTTCATTTCGTCAAATGGCAAGGCTGGCCCAGTTCCTTCAATTCCTGGGTCGCTGCCAACCAGGTGAAACGACTATAAAGCCAGACACCACTGCCGTCCTCCTTCATTCCACGTCCGACCACAGTGCTATGGACAAACAGCAGCCGCCTCTGAACACAGCGTCTCCCAAAACGCGCAAAGCGCAAGTGGGCTTTGGGATGATAGTGCTAACCCTGCTGAGTGTGCTGTACGGAGGTGTGTTTTACGACGTAGCCTATGTCAGCACGTTACTTAACCAACTGAGAACACCAGCCACCAGCGAAACCGGTCTACAGAGAGCACCAGTCAACCCCGTATCGAGCCCAGTCACCACCACCACCACCACACCCCGTGTACAAGCCACGTCGAGCTCCACACCAAGCTCTACACCTACACCAGGTACGCCCACTACGTCTGAAGACCCACCGGATTTCATCCCTCACAGTGAACCGACAACGACGACCCACGTTGTACCCACCTCCAGCATCATCCCTCGCAGTGAACAGACAACGACGACCGACGTTGTACCCACCACCACTCCAGTTCACTCGTACGAAATTTACAAGAGCGGGTTACCACGACAACGGATACACCTCGAACCATGGACCCCGTTGGCAGCATCCCTTCACTTGAGTCATCCCAGGACAGACGGGTTCCGGCAAAACGCACTTCGTCAGGAAGCTCCTTCAACACGCCGACAGCATGATCACCCCACCCATTGCTCGAGTCGTGTGGTGTTACGGAGAATGGCAGGAAGCATATGCAGCAATGCCCCATATCACGTTCGTGGAAGGCCTACCCAACCTGGCCGATTTGGAACCCGACACCTTGGTGGTTCTGGATGATCTCATGGCGGAGACGGATGCGCGGGTGACCCAACTCTTTACCAAAGGCAGCCATCATCGACGGCTCAGCATCATCTACATTGTGCAGAATCTGTTCAGTAAAAACAAAGAACATCGGAATATCAGCTTAAATGCCCACTACCTGGTGGTCTTCAAAAACCCGAGAGATACCACTCAACTGCTGCACCTGGCCAGACAGATGTATCCCGGCCGCACACCGTTTGCGTTGGAAGCCTTCAAAGATGCCACAACCCCTCAGCACGGGTATATTCTCTTCGACCTCAAGCAAGCCACCCCCGAGCACCTTCGACTACGGACCGGCATCTTTCGCGGAGAGGTCCACCACGTGTACATGCAAAAATAATGTAAACACACCCACAGTGGCTCCCCCAGCTGGGGTCTGTGTGTTTGATGATGGGGAATAATAAAAAGAATGAATACCACAGCAGGGTTGACTTTGTCTCTGAGGTAGATAAAAAGGAGCAGAGTTGTGGGTTCTAGCATTAGTTGTACAGGATGTCTGCGCGAGTACGGAAGCACGCTCCCACGCTCCGTGTATTGAAGACGGCGCCACCCGAGTTAGTCCGAACCATTGTACGCGGTGCGGACCCTGACCGTGTACGCTGTCTGTGCGAGATCGGGTACAACCTGTTAAACGGCAACGTACCACTGACTCCGGCTCAGAAGACCAAGTTGGCCAAGCATAAGACAGGTCTCCGAACCCTAGTCCAGAAGCGGGTCCCTCAAACACAAAAGAAAAAGGTGTTACAGAAAGGCGGCTTTCTCGGGGCCATCTTAGCACCGTTGGCCGCTTCTGTGTTGGGTCCAGTATTGGGTGGACTCTTCGGCCGACAATGAACCACACGAAAAAAATGGTCCTCGTCGAACCACGATTCCTGCAAAACCTCCAATCACCCTACCCTGTCCCACCTACGGTGAAGACCATAAACACCCTCGATGGAGAGATGCAACAGATCTTAGAGACCGGGGTTAAGCGACAGTGAGAAAGTACAACGGTACAATGAGACGCTTCAACGGTACATGACGTTCATGGACCAATACAAAACTCGCTCTACCCCAGCAACAGCACCACCACCACCACCACCACCACCACGTGACAGACCGCCGATCGCAGCACCGTTCCAACAGCCGGGTGGGGTAGCCCCCACAGCCCCACAGTGGGTGGAAGACGAAGTGCTGAAGAGTGTACCTGCCTCGTTCAAGAAACAAGCTGGCCTGGTATTACAACGGATGAAACAGAATCCTAACATGACTTGGAATGATAAAGGCGAACTCCTGGTACAGAATCAGGTGGTCCCCGGGACCCACATGACGGATTTAGTGAATGATCTGATGCGTCAACGCGGGTCGCACACGGTTCCTCGAGGATGGGAGGTCTTCGCTCAAGGCTTGAAAGACATGAATGTACCACAGGAATTGGTGGGGAACCCCCACCGCTGGGCCTTTATATAGCGTGACTCACCGATTCGTGCACTACGACTGTCACCACAACCTTCTTGGGAATCCGACTGGGAACCGGAGTCACCCCCCAAAACTCCACCACCACAACGGGCACCTTCTTTTCAGACCTTTAAAAAACCACCCTCGATCAGGACACCCCACATCTCCAGAGCCGTGACACGTAGCAAGTCAACGCGACGAACACGACGCCGGACACAACCGCCCAAGGCCTGGAAGACCTATTAAAACCAACAGCAGCAGCAGGACAGCTCAGTCGCCATGTTTTACCTCACCCTACCCAGTAACAGTTCGCTGGATGTGTTTCCTGACAACACCGTGGCCAAGTACGTCACCCAGTTACCACAACCGTTACATTTACCTGGCCGCTGGGAATGTGGCCTCGTGGATATCCAATACCCTTACTCGTGGTACAACGTGCGAGCCAATGAAGTCTGGTACGAGGTGACCTACGAAGGCAAAAACACCCGACTCACCCTGCCCGTAGGCCAATACGATACCCCCAAAGAGTTCATGGGTGGGCTGTCAAGACTGTTGCATTATAAGGCTCTACGGGAGGTGACGAATACTTCAAAACCCATCAAAGCCTATCCCTTCAAGAATCACGTGGACTTCGATTACAACGCACGCAACGACAAGGCACAGCTTATCGTCACCGCCAACGCGAGTGTCGTACTGAGTCCTATCCTACAGCAAATGCTGGGTTTCGATCTAAAGACGTTCGCTGGTCCCACCGAACACCATGGCGAGATGCCGATGGATATGAAGTCGGGTATGTACGGACTCTACTCGTCTACTCGGACGTGGTGGACAACCACATCGTGGGCGATATCAACACACCTCTGTTACGGGTGGTCCCCATTAAAAAGACGTATGGAGGTCAAGTCACCCACAGTTTCACCCACATGCTCTACTTGCCCGTACGACAAACTGACATCAACACGATCACGGTGGATATAAGAGATGACACGGGACGACCGGTGGCATTCGAACGAGGAAAAGTGGTGCTGACACTTCATTTTCAACAAGCACGTGTTCCCCACTTTGCATAATGAAAGTACCTTACGAGTGCAATGCACGCAGCTATATGGACTATTATGCCAAACAGGCCGGGGGTGGCTTTCCGGTCTTTAGCGGTGCACGAATGCAACGAGGACATGGACTGGGGAACATACTCGGCAGCATCGTCAAAACGTTCCTGCCCTTGGTGACGCGTGGGGTGAAAGCAATCGGCAAACAAGCGGTACGCAGTGGACTGCAAGTGGCCGTTGATGTCTTGGGGGTACGGCACCGCGACAAGCCTTGAAACGACGGGCCAAAGAAGCGGGAGGCGTCTTGGTGGCCAAAGCACAACGCACCGTAGGGAATAAAAGAGCTGCCCCACCGAGACCACGCATCAGTCGACGACCGACCCAGCGACGACGCACATCGAAGAAGACAAAGGATATCTTTTCTTAAAACATGTCCTTGATCCACGCCGAGTCCTGCCCCTCCACCAACAGTGAATTTGATTTGTGAACCGTGCCGCCCACACAGACCAGTGTCGAACAAGGATTATGGGTGGAGCATCTCCCGCTCTCCAGCATCAACGAAACCGGGCCCATGGAGTTCACCATCAGTAATGCGGATACGGCCTATGTGAATTTAGCCCATACATACTTGTATGTGAAAGCCAAGGTGGTCAGTGGGGATGGCACCAGAATCGTCCAAGCTGCAACGGTGGGCCCGACGAATCTCTGGCTGCACTCGATGTTTCAGCAGGTGTATATTTTTCTCAGCGACAAACTCATCAGTGACTCCACCAACACGTACCCCTATCGAGCCTACATCGAGACACTGTTGTCGTATGGCCGAGAGGCTAAAATATCTCAGCTGACAGCCGCTTTATACTACAAGGACACGCCCGAGCACATAGACACGGTGGGCAATGTGGGATATAACAAACGGAAGGCTTTCACTGCGAACAGTGCCTCGGTGGATCTCATGGGGCGACTGCACGCAGACATGTTCATGCAAGACCGGTACCTCTTGAACAAGATCCCCATCAAAATCCGACTGATACGGGCGCCTCCGACCTTCGCCTTAATGGCCACTAACGTAGAGGGGCATGCAGCGGATTATAAGATTGTCATCCAAGACGCAGTCCTGTATGTCCGAAAAGTGAAACCGAATCCAGCCGTTCAATTGGGACACATGAAAGCCTTGGAAACAAAACCAGCCCAGTACCCTATCCGACGTGTGCAAACCAAAGTGTTCTGTGTGCCTGCTGGAAATATGGGCGCCAACAAAGAAAACCTGTTCCTGGGGGAACTACCCAAGCGATTGATCCTGGCCTGTGTGGAAAATACCAGTTTCAGCGGAGCCTGCCCAGAGAATCCGTTTGACTTTCAACATTTCGGCATCAATTTTGTGGCCCTGCATGTGGATGGACAACAGGTGCCAGCCACGGCCTTAACACTGAACTTTGGGCGCAGGAATTTCATTCGAGCCTATCAGAGCCTGTTTACAGCCACCGGTCAAATCAACCAGGACGAAGGGAATATGATCAGTCGGGAGGACTACGCGAACGGATACACGTTGTTCTGTTTCGATCTAACCCCCACCTTAGAGAACGACCATCAGCTGGCCCTGGCCAAGCAAGGCAACTTACGTTGGAAATCTACTTTGCACGAGCCCTGGCGACCACCGTCAATGTGGTCTGCTACGCCGAGTTTGACAACATCATTCAAGTGGACAAGGCGCGCAACGTCCTGTGTGACTTCTCCACCTAACATGGATACAGACCAGATAACCACCGTGCTGGAGAATGACCCAGAGACACGTATGATCTTTCAAGGGGTGTTCGCCCGAGATGTGTTTCCATTAGACCGTATGTATCCTGCTGCTTACGTTCTCAGCACGGACCCGATGGATCGGCCCGGTGAACACTGGGTGGCCGTGTACTTGACAGAACAGCAGGGCGAATACTTTGACCCGTACGGCCTGCCACCCCTCCATCCCGATTTAACAGACTTCATGGATCAAGGCACAGAGACGTGGTGTGGGAACAGTCAAACGTTGCAAAGCCTGACCAGTGCCGTGTGCGGACAATATTGCTTGTTTTACCTGTACCATCGATGCCGGGGAAGACCCTTATCTACCATCGTACAGATGTTTGACGAGTACCCCAAGGCCGAGGACCGCGATGTACTCGTATATGACTGGGTCGCCCATCATTTCAATGTACAAGCCCCGTTCTGGGCTTAAGTTCTTTCAATGTACAAGCCCCCTGTTCTGGGCTTCAGTTTACAAGCCCCTTGTTCTGGGCTTCAGTTTACAAGCCCCTTGTTCTGGGCTTCAGTTTTCACGTGGTTGTTCTCACGTTGTTGTTGTTCACTGAATAAAAAATGAGATCTCACCAAAAAACCCTGTCTTGTGTGTTTTATTCATAATGCATCAATGCCCAATGTGGAGATTCAGTCAAACTGAAATCAGTGGTGTAGGATGGGGCCAAAATGTAACCCATCAAGGTTAGAATGCAAGAGCACTATAGTAAAAAATAGAGAGCCAATGAAATCAGCCCACAGACCAAGTACGTGTTTTTGGTCTAGGTTTGGAGCGGGCATTTCATTGAGGTGCGTGTATACGGTGAGTGAAGACTCGTCCAACACGTATAGATTAAGTTTATGACTATAAGTTCTATGTATTCTTCAAACCTTGCCGAAAGGAAGACCTTTTGACCTGGATGTGACCTTTGACCTTTTGACCCGCGCGCGCGCGCACTGCCGGTGATGACGCGCGCGCGCGCTGCGGCCGGAGAACCCGCGCGCGCGCGCTCGCGCTGGGGGGCCGGGGCGGGAAAAGGTCTCGGAGGTTGAACATCCGGACGTGTAAGGAAACATTTGGAACTCTTTCAGTGCTCGGAATGTTACCCATCAATACTCCGAAACCCAACATAGGTGTTAAGACCATGATATAACCTGCTCGGAGCATGGTTAGTACGAATGTTTCGGTGGTGTTATTCAATAAAAAACTTCATGAAAACCCAAGTGAAGTTCGAATATTTATTAATGTGAACAAGAATGTATGTACAAGTATATAAGAACGTTGCAAACAAGAATTGAGGTGAACGTATGTATAGAGAGAGAAATCACAGTGGGGTATATAACAGTTAGACCGAGTCATCGAACTGACGTATATCGAGTACATATTCAAAAGAATGACAAACAAGTTCATGGTGTAATGTATATAGAGAGTAATTTAGAGTCCAAATATGTATGTCCATTAGAAATCACAAGTCCGGGTATAATATATGTTCACAAGTCCAAGTAAGTGGTGCTCACACCATCGGCCAGCACTTTCCGTTTCGGGTAAAAGAAAGTAAAGGCGTCTCGTTGCTGAATGTACGTCCGCATCTGGTGGTCCACCACCCGAAATCCTCGGTTAGTGCCACTCGCACTGGCCTGGCTTTGCAGCACGTTCAGGTACAAGGCTTTGTCGATGTTGGGATCGCGCAGGCTCACCCCTTTGCAGCTAAACTTATTTTCGTCTCCCCCGTAACAGTAATACGTCTTGGGAGGAGAGACCAATCATAGCATCCCCACTCCACTCCAGCTTGAAGAGGCCCGGCGTACGCTTATCGTACTGGTAATGGTCACGTCGAGGTAGCCACTGGTCCCGTTCCTCTTCATACTGGGTACGTAACTCCGGTTTCACCAGGGACTCCCAATCCGCATTAGAGACGGCCATGTGGGCCGAGTCCGTATCCATCTCCATGAGTTGCCAGTCTGGTGGATTAAAATACACACCCATGAAATCATAGAGAAACTGCAGCATCCTCAGCTTGGCCACCTGGTATACCATACATCCAATCTGCAGGGGTAGGTTGTAACGGATAGTCTTCTTGGCTGAAGTGACTTCATACGTGTCGTCATCGATGACGTCCACGGACCGAAACAGAGGAGAATTCACTTTTTTGCAGGCTTGGGCAGTAGTACAAATGTTCACGTTCACGTGCTTATCCTGGTTCGTGACTGTTTTTCCATAATAACCATTGCCCGTCAACTTCCACGATTCACCGATGATGGCCTGACTCGGGTCTTGATCACCTTGACGACGGGCCGACGTCACGATGTCGGCATTCTCCGCAAAACAGGCGTGGGGTACGTACTGTATCACTTGGTATATTTTGGTAATTTCCAAACCGTGGTTCATGTACCACTGCAGTAGCGGAGTGCCCAGCAAGATTTTCTCGGCCCAAATACTGCCAATCAACATCCGTCGAGGTTGAGGCAAACACTCGTGTTGCTCCGCATAGGCCCCCATGGTGTCTCCAATATCATCCCGACCCACCAGCGTGTTCTTAAAGATGGGAGGACACTGGGCGAAGAGGGGCTTGAGAGTGTCGGGAACATGCAAATCACATTCGACAAAGCCGTAGAGATCCCCCGAACGAATGGCGTCGAACATCTGTGGCAGACTCAGGAGTCGCCGACGACTCAAGGGGTACTCGCGCTCTTTTAGGAAACGCCGTAAATGGGGCAGGGCCTGGCACATGGTGTGAAATTCACACCCCCACATTTCGATCAGATGGTATCCTCTCTCTTTCACATAATCACCGTTCTCCACCACTTCTTCCCGTAATTCTTCCGGTGTTTTTCCACGTCGTTCGTTGAAGCGTCCAGCGCTGAAATGACATCCGTGGCCGTGCCAATAGCAACCGTAAAATTGGAATACGGTCGGTGTCCTACCCACCAGGGCAAACCCATCGACGGGGAGTCGACGATCTCCTATGCGCTTCTCTGTGGCGTTGGTTTGGTGTCGTATATAAATTTCCCGTCGATAGGCTTCCCAATCCAACCCCTGATCAGCCAGATGCTTGTAGGGCGTACGTTGCGGTGTAAAATGCCGACCTTCCGCCAACCAGCGTGTATAATGGCCACTGGGCATAGGTTGGGCCAGAGACCACAGGTACAAGGCATTGGCATCGAAACCGATGATCTTAGCACAGGGTTTTCCACTGGGGAGAGTAGTGACGTTCTTCTCGTGGTAACGGTGAAAAATAAGACTCGGTCCGCCCACAATGTTCTGCTTTAGACAATCATGCATGTCTGCATCTTTTTGCTGTATCAGCGAGAAGTACGTAGGACACGCTTGAAAAAGATGGCGAAGCGCCAGACCCGGTAAACTCAAGCACTCCTTGAAGATATCGACGTGCATCTCACGACGAAAGAGTTGAACCATTTTCGCGGCCGCTTCCAGGAAAGGAACCACATCTAGGTTATTATACCATATCAGGAAATCTCGCAAGGTGTGCATATGTTGATCGTTCCATACCTGCTGTAGTTCCCGGTACGTGTCTTCGGGACATTCCACTTGCTTCAAATAATTAAAGAAGGCATCCCGGGGTGGCAACTGTGTTTCCTCCAAACAGTCGAGCGTCGATATATACGTGTAAGGGAACCTCCCTTTGGTTTGTGCATAGTCATACGCCTTCACCCACTGATCATAGCTATAATTAGGAGCTAAGTAGTTCCGTACATCCAGGAAACGGAGTGATGTGGTAGTGAGGGCCATATGATTATTGATCTTCTTGATGACGGACTTGATGGTATTCGCCTGGGCCAAGTAGGGGTAAAGAAATTCCTTCACCATGTTCAAGTCATATCGCCCCGAGTTGAAACCCAGCACCGGTAACTGGCCTAGATATTGTAGGAAGCGCACTTTCAATTTCTCCGCATACGGTTTCGGTAAAGGCACATCCTGCGACTGCAGGGGCTGCAACTCGGGCTCCGACTCGGAATCGGACTCTTCATCGTCACTAAACGCTACACCCGGACACCCGGTATAGGAATCCGATCGTCCAGTTGGTCCAATACGTCCTGGAACTTGGACACCAACAATTCCGTACTAGCCGCACTGACTTTTTCTAAATACGCCATCATGCGGGTGATCAACTCATGGGAATCCCCAGTGGACACGAAACACACCGGTGCAGCGTCATAGCCAGGTACGTTGCTGGAAATACTCACACTCAGGGGAATATGGCGCTGCGTCCACTGCGTTTTCGCTGAAAACATGTCCATGGGCTCCAACAGGGCCTCAAAATCGTAACACGCCCGGTAGGGAAAATAACGGTCCGCCTCCGGTATGATCAGACCCTCATCGGCCAGTTCCTGGAAAATAGTAGGCGTATTATGATACACACCACCCGGATATACTCGCTTCACAACGTTCGTACAGATTTTCTCGTGGCGATGTAAGTCGCGAGGACTTTTAAACACCCGATGGCATTGGGCACAACTGTAAGACTGAGCGTACTGGCTCATATTGTAGATCAGCGAAAAATGACTCACGCCATTGTCGTCGAACACATTGACTTTCATGGTAGAAGCGTACCGTTCTGTTGAACGACGAACCAATTCAGCCACAAATGTATCCTCCTCGCATCGTAATCGGTATACAAAGATATTGATGTTGAACAGTGTTTCCACGTCATCCAAATTCTTGAACGGAACTCCACGGAAGTGCCGCTCATCCAAGTCTTGCTGCTGTAAATTCTGTTCCCAATAGTCATTGGCCACTCTGTCACAACTCCGGGGGTCACACTCGTCCACATGCACGGCCAAACACCGAAACAGACATTTCCGGTCTTTGTAGGGCCCATGTGTCCCTGCTGTTAATGCATACAGGCCGTATCGATGAAGCAACCAAGGGGGTAGTAGTACAGGAGCACCGATAGGATGATCTCTCATTTTGGTGACGAAAAATGTGACGTTGGTCACCATTTCCACAAGCCATTGGGTATTGGGGCGTTTCAACCGGGCCCATTCCAATGGATCCAACGTAGTCAGTTGGTCGATGAGTGGCTCCAGAGAAATCGCATCCGTCACCGTGAACGGCTGATCAAACACATAGGTATTATTGCTGGGATAATAATACCGCACCTGGTCCGTCTCCTTGTGCCGTAAAATGTACCCGAATGTCATATTCAACTTGAACGCTGTCACTTGATCTGTGAAAATGTTCTCGGCATAGGTAGACAAATACGTCCTGCAATCGATAGTTATACAAGTCCAATAGACGACGGTCACGGTGAAAACAATGGCGTATGGTAGCCCAGTGACGTCGATAAATGTCCCTGACACGCTCGTCTTCAGGCAAGACTTCAACCGGAGGTGCTGCTGGGTCCCAGGGGAAATTTCCCAACGTCTCATGCTTTCGCTCCACGTCTCATACAAGCGGGCAGGCAGGCAGGCAGGCAGGCAGCCAGGCAGGCAGGCTGGTCAGGTCAGTCAGGCAGGTAGTGCAATGAATACACCCCACCCCTAAAAATCGCCTCCTTTTATACGTTTTTCTACAGTCCGCCATTTTGAACCCACCACCCACAGCCGCCATTTTGAACCCATCACCCACAGCCGCCATTTTGAACCCACCACCCACAGCCGCCATTTTGAACCCACCACCCACAGCCGCCATTTTGAACCCACCACCCACAGCCCCCATTTTGAACCCACCACCCACAGCCGCTATTTTGAACCCACCACCCACAGCCGCCATTTTGGTCCCACCACCCACAGCTGCCATTTTGAACCCACCACCCACAACCGCCATTTTGAACCCACCACCCACAGCCGCCATTTTGAACCCACCACCCACAGCCGCCATTTTGAACCCACCACCCACAGCCGCCATTTTGAACCCACCACCCACAGCCGCCATTTTGAACCCACCACCCACAGCCGCCATTTTGAACCCACCACCAACAGCCGCCATTTTGAACCCACCACCCACAGCCGCCATTTTGAACCCACCACCCACAGCCGCCATTTTGAACCCACCACCCACAGCCGCCATTTTGAACCCACCACCCACAGCCGCCATTTTGAACCAAATCCACCCACAGCGCCATTTTGAACCCACCACCCACAGCCGCCATTTTGAACCAACCACCCACAGCCGCCATTT
This sequence comes from Hanleya hanleyi, assembly GCA_036873755.1. Lineage (NCBI taxonomy): Eukaryota > Metazoa > Mollusca > Polyplacophora > Lepidopleurida > Hanleyidae > Hanleya > Hanleya hanleyi. Next base: position 13,611 of record JAVTVY010008106.1, on the reverse strand, counting down.
GAACCCACCACCCACAGCCGCCATTTTGAACCCACCACCCACAGTCCGCCATTTTGAACCCACCACCAACAGCCGCCATTTTGAACCCACCACCCACAGCCGCCATTTTGAACCCACCACTCACAACCGCCATTTTGAACCCACCACCCACAGCCGCCATTTTGAATCCACCACCCACAGCCGCCATTTTGAACCCACCACCCACAGCCGGCATTTTGAACCCACCACCCACAGCCGCCATTTTGAACCCACCACCCACAGCCGCCATTTTGAACCCACCACCCACAGCCGCCATTTTGAACCCACCACCAACAGCCGCCATTTTGAACCCACCACCCACAGCCGCCATTTTGAACCCACCACCCACAGCCGCCATTTTGAACCCACCACCCACAGCCACCATTTTGACCACCACACAGGCCGCCATTTTGAACCCACCACCCACAGCCGCCATTTTGAACCCACCACCCACAGCCGCCATTTTGAACCCACCACCCACAGCCGTCATTTTGAACCCACCTCCCACACTTGCACTCAATGACCCCTGTGACGTCATATGCAAATTTCTGATGTCAAAGGTAAATGTGCGCCAGATCGGGTAGACACTACTACTGCTACTCGAATAAAGGACTGTGAGAAATTCATTTCTTGGTCCTGCACCGGATAAATCTAGTGAGTGGGTGAGTGAATAGTATGGTGTTCTATTTGTGCCAATTTGATCTCGCGCGTCGACTTGCAAAAGTCGACGCACGACGCGCGACGCGAAAAGTCGACGTCGCGTTTTGAAACGCGACGTCGCCCTTTCCGTCGCGCGTCGCGCGTCGACTTTTACAATGTTAAAGACATAGGCCAAAACTCGACGTCGTGTTTCAAAAGTCGACGTCGCCTTTTGGCCTATCTCTTAGCATTGTAAAAGTCGACGCGCGACGGAGAGGGCGACGTCGCCTTTCAAAACGCGACGTCGACTTTTCGCGTCGCGCGTCGCCTTTTTGAAGAATCAAAACTCTACGTGCGACGGAAAAAATCGACGTCGCGTTTTAAAAGGCGACGTCGCGCGTCGTGCGTCGGGTTTTATAATGCTAAAGAGATAGGCCAAAACTCGACGTCGTGTTTCAAAAGTCGACATCGACTTTTGCCCTATCTCCTAACATTGTAAAAGTCGACGCGCGACGGAAAGGGCGACGTCGCGTTTCAAAACACGACGTCGACTTTTCGCGTCGCGCGTCGTGCGTCGACTTTTGCAAGTCCACGCGCGAGATCAAATTGGCACAAATAGAACACCATATTTATACCAAGTGTATAAACCTCTTACCTGTATATATTAAGCATCGCAATCAGTAGGATCTTCGACTGTGTGGGATGTGCGACGCTTAATCAGACGAAGCATACCTATGTACACCCGCCCGGTACCCACGGCCGTCATAGAAGGGGCCTTACACAATGTGCGGAAACTCGATGTTGAGCTGGCGTTTCGCCTCCGCGTTCATGAACATATCCCCGAAATCTGCATAAAAACTGTTTGGCTACCAAACCTAGCCAAGATGTCCCTCGTTTTCAGAAGGAGCTACGCAGCTATATAAATTCAAAAATGTAAGCTGCATTTGAACTTTGTGAACTGCACTCTATCATGCGGGTGTACTTTTCGTGTCCTTACCCAAAATACCACGTAATTTTGAATAGGTGTGATTTACTCATGTATACATGTATATTGTTTAAGAAAATTGGACATAACTTTACTACTACAGTTGAATATTTTTTTATAATTGGCATTATTCCATAATGCCCCGTAATTTTGAAAAGCGATGATTTACTGTTGCATAATATTCCGTATTCTTGTTATCAAAATAAAAAAAGTCCTCATAATGGATGGTGATCTCATTGGATCGATTGGAAATGGTCGTGCGAACACGACGTGCAACCCTTTTCCCCCCAAACCGCCCTACACTGTTATTAACAACCTGTCTTCTCTTCCTTTCACATCTTCCACTCGATATTTATTTCAAGTATGAAAAGGTCACAATGTGGCCAAAATTAACTCCTGAGTCGACACCTTTACTATCTGGTATCAGTGGCATGGGCATAAATGCTTGTGTATGAGTTTTCATGGTTGAGGAAGTAAGGGAAATATTCCATTCAAACTTATCATTCTGGAAGTGTATACGGTACCTTTCATATGCTAAGTTGTTATATTCATGTGGTTTTGGCGTGTGGTTGGGCGGGATTGGGAAACTCCCTCAAAATGTTTATGGGGTAATATATAAAGTGATGATTCCATGCGACCACTCAATATCTGGACTTTGGTGCACGGAAACATCGATCGCTTTAACACCACTAAACCTACAACTAGACTCTGTCGTTCAGGTAAGTATTTGATATATTACACAAGAATCGGTAGTGTAACTCCGCAGAATAATAAATTCATGATGTTGCTGATTTTTCGGAGTTACAGTACTACTGTATTATGTAAGAATTATCAATTGATTGACTATACTACGCACTCGACCTATATCGAGTTATAATGATACACGCTTTGCTGTTTAATATTTGCTTTCATGCCCAGCCGTCCTGGGGGCTGGAGCAATATTTTATATATCAGTAGTAGTATAAGTGCTTTTCGAGTCAGGTTTTTCGGGCACACGAAAATTTTGCCAGCTATTTGCCTACGTTAAATGGCTAGAAATGGCAAATCGGGAACCCTCAAAATTACGGTAAGGGAGATAACTCCAGCTCAAGGTGACATGCAGGAGTGTGAACATGATAGGACATGTACTGATCCGAGTCACTATAGTTCCGGCAAAGGGCCCCTGGGCATGTATTCTTCCGCGGTGATGCGGTCTGGTTTTGATGCGGTCGCGGGAAAAAGCTTCCGCGGAGAAAAAGTAGTCCCCAGACTTCAAATACGCTGCATGGTCCGATTGTAGGTGCCAGACCACTATTACAAATAGTGCCGATCCGTTAACCCCCTTTAGGCAACCTCTGCCAGAGAAGTGAATTGTTTTCAATATTTTTTCCAGTCTCTGTTGCGAGGAATAATTGAAGGCCAGTGGTAGGTGATTGGAGTATGGTATGTGTTTGGTTCCGCTGTGAGTTTGATTTTAACTCAAGGCCTAATAAGGAGTTGCTAAGAGGGACTATTTGCGTGCCTGTGCACCGCTTTCTGAAAGCAGAGAGAAAAAAAACAAAATTATGACGTCATTTGTAGGAGCGCGCATAACTCAAAATTTCAATGGGCGACCCCCGTCAAGAAGTCTGTCCGGTTGTAGTACTTGAATTAAAGTACTTCTGGCCGAAATATGGAAGTCGAGACTTAATTAACGAATCGAGGAGATGCAATTACGTTAACAGTTTTTAACATTGCCGCCAATGTAAATTTTAATAGTGGTCTGGACCCATTGGGTCGAGTGAGGTGTCAAAGTGAAGCTCTCCTCGAGGGCCATCCAGTCATGGGTGGGTGCATGTAAAAATTTCTCCACAAAAAAAGCGGAACACGGACTTTACCCCTAAAATACACAATATACGGGGAAATGCCTGTATGGGTATATCCCCATATAGGCTCATACTGGCTATATGGGGGGAGGGTTGGTCAATTTTTTGTGTGGGTGTTACTATGGGTTGTGGGGTCTCGTTTTTCTCGTCTCGCCGAGAAAAACACAATGGGAGGGGTCCCGGAGCGAATCGGTGAAATTTTTGGGAAAAGTCACCGAGGTCTGTATATAGGCTCATACTGGCTATATAGGGGGAGAGGTGGTCAATTTTTTTGTGGGTGTTACTAAGGGTTGTGGGGTCTCGTTTTTCTCGTCTCGCCGAGAAAAACACAATGGGAGAGGTCCCGGAGCGAATCGGTGAAATTTTTGGGAAAAGTCACCGAGGTCTGTATATAGCCCCATGTAGTCCTATACTGGCTATCTGTACTATCCTATACAGGTTCAACCTGGGAAATTCACACACGTTCATTGTGATGTGGGTTGCTTGGTCTTGTTTTTCACGTCTCGTCATTTAGAACACGATGGGAAGGGTCCTGGAGCGAAACGGTGAAATTTTTGGAAAAGTACCATATAGCCCATATAGCCCCATACTGCCTATATGGGGGTATAGGTCCAATCTGGGAAATTCACACACGTTCACTGTGATATGGGTTGTTTGGATTTGATTTTCACGTCTCGTCATTTAGAACCTGATGGGAGGCGTCCCCGAGCGAAACGGTGAAATTTTTGGAAAAAGTTCACCGAGGCCTGGGTAGCCCCATAGGCCTATACTGCATGGCTATGGGGGTATACATGTAGGTCCATACGACGTGGACGTTTTGGGGGCTAGGTGAGCCCCTAATGATCCTATGATGTCGTATGAGGTCTTATTTTGAAGCTCTCGTGGAGGAGCATCCCACTGGACTAATGGTTCGTCCGTTTTCAATAGTCTGCGCATGCGCAGTCTGGCCGTAGTATGGAAAGCAGGCATTTTGGGGGGTATGTGGGTGTGTGTTTGGGATAGAGATGGACCGCTGTGGGTCCGAATGGGTCGTGGAAGGTGTCAAAGTGAAGCTTGTGTGGGGTAGAGTCAGAATGGCGTGTTTGTAAATGCAAGTCGCGTCAATCTGCGCATGCGCAGTTGGTTGTGTAAGTAAACTGACCATTTTGGGGGTATGTGGAGGTGTGTTTGGGGTAGAGAGGGACCATTCTTGGTCCGAATGCGTCCTGGGAGGTGTCATTTTGTAGCTCTCGGGGTATAGACCCCGATTTGAAGGATGTCTGCGTCATCTCTGACGTCATCGGTGACGTCATCAGTACGAGTAGTAGCGAAAGCGGCCATTTTAGGGAAGTGCAGGAAGGTATTTTGGGACCATCCTTGGTCCGATCGTGTCGTGGGAGGTGTCATCTTGTAGCTTTCATGGTGTACATCCTCATTTGAGGGATGTTCGCGTCATCTGTGACGACATTGGTGACGTCATCAGTAGGAGTAGTAGCGAGAGTGGGCATTTTGGGGCAGTGAAGGAAGGCATTTGCGGTAGAGATGGACCATCGTTGGCCCGAATGCGTCGTGGGAGGTGTCATCTTGTAGCCTTCGGGGTGCAGACCCCGATTTGAGGGATATCCACAGCATCTGTGACGTCATCGGTGACGTCATCAGTACGAGTAGTAGCGAAAGTGGGCATTTTATGGGAGTGAACGAAGGATTAGTAGTATAAAAGCGCATTTCGAGCCCTTTTGACATAGCGGCGGAAGGCGCAATGAGAGTATGCGCGCGTGTGTGTGTGTGCGTGTGTGTATGCTTGCGTGTACGCGTGTGAGTGTGCTTTCGTGTGTGTGTGTACGCGTGTGGGCGTGTGTGTGTGTGTGCGTGCATGTGCGTGTGTGTATTCCTGTGCGTCTGTTACTGGGTGTGAGCATGCGTGTGTGTGTGTGTGCGTGTGTGTGTATGCGTGCGTGTGTGTATGTGTATGCTTGCGTGTGTGTATGCGTGCGCGTGTACGCGTCTGTGTGTATGTGTGTGCGTGTGCGTGCGTGTGCGTGTGTGTGTGTGTATGCGTGTATGTGTGTATGCGTGATGTGGCGGTTATTACGAGCTTGGTAGGATTCTAGATTAAACTCGGAAGGATGGGCAGTTCCATTTGGACCAATCAGCGATCGAGAAAAAGAACCAATCAGCGGTCGAACAATCAGCCAATCGATAAGCACCGGGTTTTTCCATGCCTCGGGGACTTATTATGAGGTCTTATTTTGAAGCTCTCGTGGAGGAGCATCCCACTGGACTAATGGTTCGTCCGTTTTCAATAGTCTGCGCATGCGCAGTCTGGCCGGAGTATGGAAAGCGGGCATTTTGGGGGGTATGTGGGTGTGTGTTTGGGATAGAGATGGACCGCTATGGGTCCGAATGGGTCGTGGAAGGTGTCAAAGTGAAGCTTGTGTGGGGTAGAGTCAGAATGGCGTGTTTGTAAATGCAAGTCGCGTCAATCTGCGCATGCGCAGTTGGTTGTGTAAGTAAAGTGACCATTTTGGGGGTGTGTGGAGGTGTGTTTGGGGTATCCTTGGTCCGAATGCGTCCTGGGAGGTGTCATTTTGTAGCTCTCGGGGTATAGACCCCGATTTGAAGGATGTCTGCGTCATCTCTGACGTCATCGGTGACGTCATCAGTACGAGTAGTAGCGAAAGCGGGCATTTTGGGGCAGTGCAGGATTGTATTTGGGGTAGAGAGGGATCATCCTTGGTCCGATTGTGTCGTGGGAGGTGTCATTTTGTAGCTCTCGGGGTGTAGACCCCGATTTGAGGGATGTTCGCGTCATCTGTGACGTCATCGTTGACGTAATCAGTACGAGTAGTAGCGAAAGTGGCCATTTTAGGGAAGTGCAGGAAGGTATTTTGGGACCATCCTTGGTCCGATCGTGTCGTGGGAAGTGTCATCTTGTAGCTTTCATGGTGTACATCCCCATTTGAGGGATGTTCGCGTCATCTGTGACGACATTGGTGACGTCATCAGTAGGAGTAGTAGCGAGAGTGGCCATTTTGGGGCAGTGAAGGAAGGTATTTGCGGTAGAGATGGACCATCGTTGGCCCGAATGCGTCGTGGGAGGTGTCATGTTGTAGCCTTCGGGGTGCAGACCCCGATTTGAGGGATATCCACAGCATCTGTGACGTCATCGGTGACGTCATCAGTACGAGTAGTAGCGAAAGTGGGCATTTTATGGGAGTGAACGAAGGATTAGTAGTATAAAAGCGCATTTCGAGCCCTTTTGACATAGCGGCGGAAGGCGCAATGAGAGTATGCGCGCGTGTGTGTGTGTGTGTGTGCGTGTGTGTATGCTTGCGTGTACGCGTGTGAGTGTGCTTTCGTGTGTGTGTGTACGCGTGTGTGTGTGTGTGTGTGTGTGCGTGCATGTGCGTGTATGTATTCCTGTGCGTCTGTAAGAGTGTGTGAGCATGCGCGCGCGTGTGTGTGTGTGTGTGTGTGTGTGTGTGTGCGTGTGTGTATGTGTATGCTTGCGTGTGTGTATGCGTGCGCGTGTACGCGTCTGTGTGTATGTGTGTGCGTGTGCGTGCATGTGCGTGTGCGTGTGTGTATGCGTGTATGTGTGTATGCGTGATGTGGCGGTTATTACGAGTTTGGTAGGATTCTAGATTAAACTCGGAAGGATGGGCAGTTCCATTTGGACCAATCAGCGATCGAGAAAAAGAACCAATCAGCGGTCGAACAATCAGCCAATCGATAAGCACCGGGTTTTTCCATGCCTCGGGGACTTATTATGAGGTCTTATTTTGAAGCTCTCGTGGAGGAGCATCCCACTGGACTAATGGTTCGTCCGTTTTCAATAGTCTGCGCATGCGCAATCTGGCCGGAGTATGGAAAGCAGGCATTTTGGGGGGTATGTGGGTGTGTGTTTGGGATAGAGATGGACCGCTATGGGTCCGAATGGGTCGTGGAAGGTGTCAAAGTGAAGCTTGTGTGGGGTAGAGTCAGAATGGCGTGTTTGTAAATGCAAGTCGTGTCAATCTGCGCATGCGCAGTTGGTTGTGTAAGTAAAGTGACCATTTTGGGGGTGTGTGGAGGTGTGTTTGGGGTAGAGAGGGACCATCCTTGGTCCGAATGCGTCCTGGGAGGTGTCATTTTGTAGCTCTCGGGGTATAGACCCCGATTTGAAGGATGTCTGCGTCATCTCTGACGTCATCGATGACGTCATCAGTACGAGTAGTAGCGAAAGCGGGCATTTTGGGGCAGTGCAGGATTGTATTTGGGGTAGAGAGGGACCATCCTTGGTCCGATTGTGTCGTGGGAGGTGTCATTTTGTAGCTCTCGGGGTGTAGACCCCGATTTGAGGGATGTTCGCGTCATCTGTGACGTCATCGTTGACGTAATCAGTACGAGTAGTAGCGAAAGTGGCCATTTTAGGGAAGTGCAGGAAGGTATTTTGGGACCATCCTTGGTCCGATCGTGTCGTGGGAGGTGTCATCTTGTAGCTTTCATGGTGTACATCCCCATTTGAGGGATGTTCGCGTCATCTGTGACGACATTGGTGACGTCATCAGTAGGACTAGTAGCGAGAGTGGCCATTTTGGGGCAGTGAAGGAAGGTATTTGCGGTAGAGATGGACCATCGTTGGCCCGAATGCGTCGTGGGAGGTGTCATCTTGTAGCCTTCGGGGTGCAGACCCCGATTTGAGGGATATCCACAGCATCTGTGACGTCATCGGTGACGTCATCAGTACGAGTAGTAGCGAAAGTGGGCATTTTATGGGAGTGAACGAAGGACTAGTAGTATAAAAGCGCATTTCGAGCCCTTTTGACATAGCGGCGGAAGGCGCAATGAGAGTATGCGCGCGTGTGTGTGTGTGTGTGCGTGTGTGTATGCTTGCGTGTACGCGTGTGAGTGTGCTTTCGTGTGTGTGTGTACGCGTGTGGGTGTGTGTGTGTGTGCGTGCATGTGCGTGTGTGTATTCCTGTGCGTCTGTAAGTGTGTGTGAGCATGCGTGTGTGTGTGTGTGTGTGTGTGTGTATGCGTGCGTGTGTGTATGTGTATGCTTGCGTGTGTGTATGCGTGCGCGTGTACGCGTCTGTGTGTATATGTGTGCGTGTGCGTGCATGTGCGTGTGTGTGTGTATGCGTGTATGTGTGTATGCGTGATGTGGCGGTTATTACGAGCTTGGTAGGATTCTAGATTAAACTCGGAAGGATGGGCAGTTCCATTTGGACCAATCAGCGATCGAGAAAAAGAACCAATCAGCGGTCGAACAATCAGCCAATCGATAAGCACCGGGTTTTTCCATGCCTCGGGGACTTATTATGAGGTCTTATTTTGAAGCTCTCGTGGAGGAGCATCCCACTGGACTAATGGTTCGTCCGTTTTCAATAGTCTGCGCATGCGCAATCTGGCCGGAGTATGGAAAGCAGGCATTTTGGGGGGTATGTGGGTGTGTGTTTGGGATAGAGATGGACCGCTATGGGTCCGAATGGGTCGTGGAAGGTGTCAAAGTGAAGCTTGTGTGAGGTAGAGTCAGAATGGCGTGTTTGTAAATGCAAGTCGCGTCAATCTGCGCATGCGCAGTTGGTTGTGTAAGTAAAGTGACCATTTTGGGGGTGTGTGGAGGTGTGTTTGGGGTAGAGAGGGACCATCCTTGGTCCGAATGCGTCCTGGGAGGTGTCATTTTGTAGCTCTCGGGGTATAGACCCCGATTTGAAGGATGTCTGCGTCATCTCTGACGTCATCGGTGACGTCATCAGTACGAGTAGTAGCGAAAGCGGGCATTTTGGGGCAGTGCAGGATTGTATTTGGGGTAGAGAGGGACCATCCTTGGTCCGATTGTGTCGTGGGAGGTGTCATTTTGTAGCTCTCGGGGTGTAGACTCCGATTTGAGGGATGTTCGCGTCATCTGTGACGTCATCGTTGACGTAATCAGTACGAGTAGTAGCGAAAGTGGCCATTTTAGGGAAGTGCAGGAAGGTATTTTGGGACCATCCTTGGTCCGATCGTGTCGTGGGAGGTGTCATCTTGTAGCTTTCATGGTGTACATCCCCATTTGAGGGATGTTCGCGTCATCTGTGACGACATTGGTGACGTCATCAGTAGGAGTAGTAGCGAGAGTGGCCATTTTGGGGCAGTGAAGGAAGGTATTTGCGGTAGAGATGGACCATCGTTGGCCCGAATGCGTCGTGGGAGGTGTCATCTTGTAGCCTTCGGGGTGCAGACCCCGATTTGAGGGATATCCACAGCGTCTGTGACGTCATCGGTGACGTCATCAGTACGAGTAGTAGCGAAAGTGGGCATTTTATGGGAGTGAACGAAGGATTAGTAGTATAAAAGCGCATTTCGAGCCCTTTTGACATAGCGGCGGAAGGCGCAATGAGAGTATGCCCGCGTGTGTGTGTGTGTGTGTGCGTGTGTGTATGCTTGCGTGTACGCGTGTGAGTGTGCTTTCGTGTGTGTGTGTACGCGTGTGGGTGTGTGTGTGTACGTGCATGTGCGTGTGTGTATTCCTGTGCGTCTGTAAGTGTGTGTGTGCATGCGTGTGTGTGTGTGTATGCGTGCGTGTGTGTATGTGTATGCTTGCGTGTGTGTATGCGTGCGCGTGTACGCGTCTGTGTGTATGTGTGTGCGTGTGCGTGCATGTGCGTGTGTGTGTGTGTATGCGTGTATGTGTGTATGCGTGATGTGGCGGTTATTACGAGCTTGGTAGGATTCTAGATTAAACTCGGAAGGATGGGCAGTTCCATTTGGACCAATCAGCGATCGAGAAAAAGAACCAATCAGCGGTCGAACAATCAGCCAATCGATAAGCACCGTGTTTTTCCATGCCTCGGGGACTTGGGGTCCCCACGATAGGCTTTCGATGCGGTCCGCGCGTGCATCCGGGGACTTCACGTCCGCGCGTCCATCCGGGTACTTCACGTTACGCGTGTGTATGCGTTTGGGTGTGCGTGTGTATGTGTGTGTGTAGGTGTGTGTGTATGTGTGCGTGTGAAGGTGTGTCTCAACGACTTAACGCCCTATCTTTACGCCTTAACACTCTAACATAACGCCATGACGCCATGATATAGACCGGAGAGCGAACAACAACAAAGATGACACATGTGAGAACAACAACAACATGGAGTTTTTTTCATATAGTTTATTCTCCCCAATGTTATATCATACCCACGCTGGGGGAGCCGCGTTGGGTATGTTTACAATACAAGTAGCCTCTTGTCCAATCAGAGGCCACCATTTGCATGTCATATTCGTTCCTGTCCGTTAGATGTATTCTTGTCCAATCAGAAGTCTCCGTTTCAGAAAGTTCCATCTTCGGCCATGTTCGCTCTGAACCATCTGTTCTAATCATCGTCGGGCAAGCCAGGATACCGTTGAGACAGCATATCCTCAGATAGTTGTTTGCGCATTCTGAGTATTTATCAGTGCATGGATGAATACATTCACCCGATGGGAAGATTTCGTAATTTTGTCACGAAGAACGTAACATTGGTCACCCTCTCTACGACCCATTGGAAGTTGGGGCGCTGTTCATAGGCCCATTGCAAGACATCCAGTTGGTTCACTTGGTCCAGCACGGGCCGTAGCGATGCCCGGTTAATGATGGTAAACGGTTGGTCAAAAACCCGGATGCTACTGCTTGGGTAAAAGTATCGGACTTGTCCTGTCTCCTTATGCTGCAGTACATAACCAAGCGCCAGATTTAATTTGAAGGACGTAGCTTGGTAATTGAAGATGGCTTCCACGTAGCTGCGTAGACGGGCGAGTTTGGTCAGTCGGAAATTGTAGATATCTTGAATAGGACGATGACGGTGGAAACAGTGCCGTATCATGGGCCAATGGCGCCGATAGATGTCACTCACTGGATGGGCGTCCTGTAAGAGATCGCTGGGAACATCCACTGCATCTTCCAGAAAATGTTCGTTGTTGTCAGGCGTATGACTGGGAACAGTAATGCTAGGGACCGGCTGGATATCTAGGCTCTTCTGAACTGTAGGTATAGGCGGGCCCTCCGTGTTCGCATCACCAGTGACATTCGCCTCCCCGGACTCAACTTCACTAGGACTGACCCTCATGGGTGCCTCTTTAGTGGACAGTTGTTGCTCATACCGTGGTGACGGACTATGAATCAAATGCTCATGCCGTCTTAACTGACTGGATCGTTTGAAGAGTTGACCACATTCTTCGCATGGACGCTTGGGTGGCCCATGAATTGAACGTTCATGGCGCTGTAAATGATCTGGGCGCTGAAACGACAGTGTACATATCGTACAGCTATACCGGGCGGTTCCATCGTGCTTGGTAGCCTCATGGCGGCGCAAGTCGTGCTGGCGAGTGAATGATTTCGAGCACGTAATACAAGTGAACATCTTGGTGGTTGACAGAGTGTCTGATAAAACGGCCAGGCCGTTTCCCTTTTATAGCAAGCTAGCTGTTGATCTATTTTTAGCACACTCAGTTCAACTACCCCAAGTCGAGGACCGAGATGTACTGGTGTACGACTGAGCCGCATTGCACGCGCGTGTGTGTGTGCGTGTGTGAATGTGTGGGCAGTGGGTTTTACATCCGGGACCTTGTCAACATCCGGGTTTTCCAGTGGATTCTTTCATCCGGGTACTGTGGTTTTACATCCGGGTCTTCATCTTACATCCGGGGTTTTCCATGTTTACTGTCACGTGACTGGAACCGGAAGTTATCACAAGACAGGTGGGACCCACTTGCGTCTGTGTGTATGTGCGTGTGTGTGCTTGCTTATGAGTGTACGCGTGTGCGTGTGGTTGTGCGTGTGCGTGCATGTGCGTGTGTGTGTTTATGCGTCTGTGAGTATGTGTGTCTGTGCTTGCGTGTGCGTGTGTTTGTGTATGCATGTGTGTGTTTGCGTCTGTGTGTGTGTGTGTTTGCGTGTGCGTGTGCGTGTGCGTGGATGTATATGTACAGACACCACCACCAACACCACCACCACACACTACCACCACACACCACCACCACATTACCGACGGGCGTCAACGCCCGGTGGTGGTGGTGGTGGGAGCTCCCGTGTGGCAGAGCTCTTGGATCGGAGCTCTTGAAACTCAAAGCGTGTGGAGCTCAGAGCTCGGAAGTGACATTTGCATAATACCTCTGTGAGGTCACTTCCGTTTCCGTTCACGTGACCGGAACTGACCGTTGACCCCTGCGACCGGAACTGACCTTTGACCCCTGCGCGCAATTTTTATCCGGTATTGTTAGCGCGCGCAGGGGTCAAAGGTCAGTTCCGGTCGCAGGGGTCAGAGGTCAGTTCCGGTCACGTGAACGGAAGCGGAAGTGGTAGCGTGTGGTAGTGGTGTTGGTGGTGGTGTCTGTACATATACATGCACGCACACGCACACACACACGCAAACCCACACATGCATACACACACACGCACACGCAAGCACACACACACACACACACGCAAGCACAGACACACATACTCACAGACGCATAAACACACACACGCACATGCACGCACACGCACAAACACACGCACACGCGTACACTCATAAGCAAGCACACACACACACACATACACGCAGACGCAAGTGGGTCCCACCTGTCTTGTGATAACTTCCGGTTCCAGTCACGTGACAGTAAACATGGAAAAACCCGGATGTAAGATGAAGACCCAGATGTAAAACCACAGTACCCGGATGAAAGAACCCACTGGAAAACCCGGATGTTGACAAGGTCCCGGATGTAAAACCCACTGCCCACACATTCACACACACACACACACGCGCGTCTACACCCCGACAGCTACAAAATGACACCTCCCACGACACAATCGGACCAAGGATGGTCCCTCTCTACCCCAAATACCTTCCTGCACTGCCCCAAAATGCCCGCTTTCGCTACTATTCGTACTGATGACGTCACCGATGACGCGGACATCCCTTCAATCGGGGTCTATACCCCGAGAGCTACAAAATGACACCTCCCAGGACGCATTCGGACCAAGGATGGTCCCTCTCTACCCCAAACACACCTCCACGCACCCCCAAAATGACCACTTTACTTACTACAACCAACTGCGCATGCGCAGATTGACGCGACTTGCATTTAAACACGCCATTCTGACTCTACCCCACACAAGCTTCACTTTGACACCTTCCACGACCCATTCGGACCCATAGCGTTCCATCT